>OY856187.1:361567178-361862194 GCA_963693315.1 Diogma glabrata | reverse complement strand
TTATATTCTGAAAGAGCACATTTTTTTCGAAGAACACGGGTTAAAGGAATCAGACATTTAATATTTTACCAACCACCAAATTGGCCAAATTTTTACTCTGAAATGATCAATTTGATGCAACAAGCAAATCAAAATCGACGAGATGGTTTTCGTGATGATTCAATGACGATAACAGTGTTATATAGCAAATATGATACATTACAGTTATCAGAAATTGTAGGGAATGAAAAAGCAATGAAATTATTAAGTTCAGATAAAACAACACATATGTTGCTGATTGGGGATTAGAAAAGGAAATAAATGTTTTTGAGAAAAAAATAAGGTTTTTGTTCTTATAATTAATTTTTAAATTATATTTAAGCGTTAACTTGTTTGAGTGATTCAACTACGACCACTTAAAGAATAACGTATTTTGAGAATCAAACCTCCAAGTCGGCAGGTTTATTGATTCAGGTATAGACCCTGACCCAACTACCCATTACAGATATTTTTAATATTTTATTATTTATATTTCCTTCTATAACAATTACCCTCTTTCACAAATAATATCTACTGCATTTGGTTCCATAAGATTCGGTTCCAAACATCGATGAACAGCCGAACTTAATATTTCATCCAATAATGAATAAATTAAACTAAAATCGAAAAAAAAAAAATTTATTTTAAAAAATATTTTAGAAGAAAAACCATAAAATGTAATCTTACTTTTCATCGGAAACAAAACGCCATAGATTAACTTGAAGAAAATGTGCATCAACTTGTATTTGTTGTAAACCATATTTACTGAATGTCCTCAGTCGAATACATTCTAGCAAGGTTTTTAAGCAAATTTTAATTATTCCTGTAGATATAGACACTTTTGAAAATTCAACAGGTGAAAATATTTCAATTTTTTCGGAAAACAATCTATGGATATTTGTTGGGAAATTCGATTCTAGCTGTGAGGGGGTGTACGATGACCAATTTGTTCGAAATTGTTTCGATGCCGTTAAACTTAAATGTGTTTTGCGACTTGAATCACTGCTAGCGGTCGTTGTCGTTCCAGTTTGATATAAATTATTTAAAACGTAATCAATTGACGACATTTCTTCGACAAAACGTTTCATTACAGCACGAACTGATCTCGGTTCCAAACAGTTCAACCATTCACGTGTCTCAACACTTTTCCTTAACATCTGGGAAATATTATTTCCCTGTAATCGAACATATGAATCTAAAAGTGTCTGAGCTGATTCTCTCATTTCGCTACATAACTCCGTTTCATGAGTTAAAATTGGATTATTTTTTGTTTCTGTGTCACACAATTCATCTGCCTGTGTAATTAGAAAAACAACTCCAGTTTTGTCCATTTCTAAGCATGTTTTTGATAAAATTAGGAGTAAATTTGGTGGACTAGTTGATGTTAAATCACTAAAAGATAGCATGGTTACCGATATATATCTTAAAAATCCGACTAACAAATGTTCTCGAATTCCATTTAAACAAAATGATCCATTTTGAACAGATTTTAAGTTGAACGACCATTTTGTTTGGAAGAAAATCTGAAATAAAGGAGAAATAAATTTATGATGCTATCTGTGCTACAGTTAAGTTTTTTGTTGACGTCAATGATGTATGATATATAAAATCTGGTATCTCCAAAGTAGAATAACGAAACTTACCAAGAGCTTTTAAAGGTCAGTAACATAGAAAAACAATGGCAAACACAATAATTCACTAAGTAGATTACATACTCCTTGACGAATAGAAAACCTTCTAAGATGATCATGGGCAATTATGCACATAAATGGTCTTCTAAAATATCAAATTAAAATCATTAATTTTCTAAACCTGCCAACGTAGATCTTCACCTTGAGAATCATGCAAATTTTTTCTTGTAATTCATAATTCCACCACTGTCACCATAGTTACAAACTTAAACCCACATTGACACATTTTTTAAGCGTAGTAGGTATTTTTAGTAGTAGTATAATTAACTTTTGACTTTAGTTAGTTCCCTTTATTGCGAATAACCATAGATTTACATAATTTTATTCAATGTTAATTCGAAATATTTAACCAAAATTTGTACTCCAAGAACAAATATTACCTAATCATTTTGAATCTCAAAAGATTGAGAAACGTAACGTAAATCAAATTTGCGAAATAAAACAAGATAGTAAAACAGGTAACATATGGTGAACCACAGGATTGAGAGACAAAATAGAGCTTCCCAAGATGGACGGGGTTTCGCCCCAGAACTTTATTCGTTATAATAGGTATTCAAAAAAATCCTGGACCGACCAAAAACGAAACAGACCCATTTTGTCAAAAATCCAGTCAACATACTCATTCGAGATCGGAAATAATGCCGTTCAAATGCAACGGTTTCATAAACAATATGATGATATAATAAACGTTATGTGCAACAACAATTTTGACAATGACAATAATTTAGAACAATTTGGGGTATTATAATAAAATCAGAAAATACGAAGATAACTGGTCAATATTTTTATTTCACAAATAAGCAGCAGCTGTGATACAGATGAACATCAAACATTTATTGTACACAAAAGACTTATACTCGGCAATGTGAATGCACACAATAATCGATGATACTCATACCTGAACACTGATTTACAAGGCGAAAACATTGCAATCAAAATGATTGCTCGATTTCGGAATCCTCAACGAACCACAACCAAGGGTAACAAATAATTCGTACTTATCTCAAGAAGTTTTTCTTTTCAGCAAGTCACTAATGCCAATTGCAGAATGGAGAACCGAACTTGCATTAAATCGTTCTATCAATCAAATTAAATTTGAGAAGAAAACTTTCAATAAGTATAACATAGCGGACTGAAATACTTTTACCAATTTTACTGAAATTGAATTCAGTAAACTTAAACACCCGTTCTGGGAAAAAAAGTCAGAGAAATTTGTAAAATGCTGGAGCGTGCTACATCCGAGCGGGTAGAATTCAAAATGTAAACATTTTATAGGAGGGTGTGCGCTTGTCAAAGAAGTGATATCCGCAAAGCTAAACCTAGAAGTCCGGACCATAATAAGGAAATTATCAGATTAGTAATGAAGTACAAAAGAAATAAATCGAAAAAACTGGTGAGCAAATCAAGTCTTGGCACACGTTAAAGTCTTTGGAAAGTCATGATCTCCTTCAATGATATTCCAACTTAGAATCATACAAATGCGCAGAAAATTAACATTCAGTTTACAGAAAAGAGAACGAAGAAAAATTAAGCCATCAAAAGCCATTGGACCGGATGGCATCTCAGCCAACATGGTCAAACACATTGGGCCCAAAGGATTGGAATACTGCACTAAACACATCGCTAAATACTCTCCAGATACCAAACATTTGGGAACGTTTAGAATCGACCCCATTTTATAACCCGGGAAACCTGAAGAAAAGGAAAAATTATTCGGACGTATTTTCATACTTCATCAGTCGCAAAACTAATTGAAGCACTTCTGCTCCTACAGCTGACCAAATCTTACCATTTAGCGTCATACCGATATGGATTCTACAACCACCGCTTTTCGCAGAATTCAAAGCCAAATCAATCATGGTCTCAACAAAAGTCGACTCTGTGCCAGAAAAAATCTTAGTCGCACACGACTTATCTTTCGACACAGTATCGCACACTAAGACAAGGCGTTTCTCACCTTCATTATTTAATCTCTACGTAAGCAGTCTACCTTTACCACCAGAAGGCATCACCATCACGTCATATGTACACGAGTTTACGGTACTTGCAACAGAAAACTACCTAGAACAACTTACCAATATTCTGAATAGCTATCTGAACATTTTGAATGAATGGTTCAAAAAAGAAAACTGGAACTTTCTAATGAAAAGTCCTTATCCGCACTTTTCACAACAAGGACGAACTGCATCAACAACATGCTGATTCCTACGGTCAAAAATCTGAAAGAGTTGTGGGCAACATTCGACTCACTATTTAAATTCAATGATCATGCATAACAGCTGTGCTCTGAACTCCTGAACAAACAGGAATAATGAACTGAAAACACTATCTGGAATAGAAAAACCTATTATAAATTACGCTGCACCCATTCAAGTCACTCACACTCGAATAAGCTAGAAACAAACGCAGCCTTACTAACCAACAGGAATATAACATATAACCGTTGCGCAAACATAATGAAATGCTGACCAAACAATAGGTATGGGCCTCTCACAAAGAGCGGCATCCTTGCAATGATAGCCCGTCTGTGACTTCACCACCTAGAGACATAAGGAAAACTGCAAAATGTTTTACAAGATGTCATAGATGACCAAATCACTGAAAACATTGACAAACTTATTCATAAAACTGGTATAAAAAACTTTAAACCAAAGCTGTTGAAGGCACATTAAAAAATTATGCCCCAAAGCGAGTTCTAAATGTAAAGCCACCACAAGTCGCTGTGGAAGAAATTACCTCGAAGCACAGATTCACTCTAGTCTAGCGTAATTAAGCGCCAGGTGGTCAAGCATAAAAGGGAAATATATTAGTAGAACGGACCCTAAATTTGTTGACAAATGCCACGCATGTTTTTACGCGCCACCTGATGTATACCAGCTATTCAACTTTCCAAAAAACTCAACCGAACTGAAGTAGGAAAATTTGTGACACCGCCCATGAGCAGCAGCAGAGTTCCTGCATTTAAGTAAGGGGGCGGCAGCCCGTCGCTGCAACAACCACAAAACTGAAACGGAAGGAGCAAAGCCAACATTGGTAACCTTTGATATAGCGAAAATAAGCTGCTAGAGTAGAAAATTATTTTTTACACCCTTGATGTTATTGGAGCATCGACCAGTCCATGAAGTTCATTCGTGATGTTAATTGGCTAGAAGGTTGGACCTAAGAGATACTGCATCAACTACAGGTAGTACTAAAATAGAGATATTTTCTACCTACGATTGAACATACGCTATTTGCGTGTAGTCGAGTCAAATTAGGTTTTTACCTCTAAGTCCTCAGGGACAGGTCCGATTTTGATGATTTTTTTAAAAATGTGTTTTTATATATTACTAGCAGGACCCGCAGCGTGCTTTGCTACGCTTATAAATAAAGTTTTTGCGCAGACATTTTGTTGACGTAGGAGCAATGATTTCAAAAAGTGGTGATGAGAAATGATAGCATATAATTTTAAATTTTTCTTTTTAAAAATATGAATGAAAAATAATCAGCACTCTAGCTGATCAGTTCGGATATATGAAAAATTAGCGATCAAATAAGTTTTCAAGTAAGCAATAAAAAAATTTAAATGACTTGTTGAATTAGTAGAGGTCCGTCATCTCTATATAAGACATTCTACAGAACAAAAATTCACAAATGTTCACAGTGCTCATGCAATGTATTTGTTCCCGAAACGAAACACACAAAACCTGTTCTACACTGAAAAAACATGTTCTCATCGTGCGGGCAGATATGGCGAATAGAACTACGAAGTACGAAATTGTTTCAACCACTGTACAATTATAGAACGATGTAGTTGAGACAAACACAAGAAATATTTATGTGAAAATAAAATATATGTAGATAAATTAATTTCCAATACTTCAATTTTAAAATGAAAAATTCATGATATAAGACCAAAGAAAATTTTTTTCATGGAAATAGTTACTAACTTTATTCAACTACTATTATATTGGATGTAACACTTTATACTTTGACTAAATCTCACTTTGGTGTCAGGAAAATATTTATATATAGTTGTCCCAATCACATTGAAATTGTTTGCAAGTATTTTTTCTTTGTTTGAATAATAAACTGCCAACTTTGAGGTGAGGTTGTCATTACTTGAACTTTTTTTTCAGTGTAAAGAAGTTTTTCTGAGAGAAAATGAAAAAAGCTTTCAAATTGCAAAATTCAAGTAATTTACAATAATTACTTTGATCTTAATCACTCACAAAATCTCTCAAAATTTTATTTTTTACGCCAAATAGTGTAAACGTTTTTTTTATTTAACATTATGCCCGTCGCATATTGCCGCTATCTCATAAGAAAGGGAATTCAGGAAAACCCGTTATGAAAATATTAAATTTACATTGTGTCATTTTTATTGCAACTTATTTTTTTTAATATGGAAAAAATTTCAAATCAAAATCTCGTTTTAATTCTATTTATTTATTAAAATATTTGTGAGTACACTATATTTTTTGTTTTTCCGTCTAGTGCGAACACGAATAAACCAGAAGGTTTTCCTAACGCGTCAGCCACATACAGTTGGCTATGTGAGAAGCACGGATTCTCCAAATCTAGTCCACATACTTGCAGTAACTGTCCTTGTGCTTTGTTGATCGTCATTGCACAAGCGAGTTGCACTGGAAACTAAACGTTTGAATTCAAATGCCATATCTGTTGGGATCATTGGAATACGTGGCAACACTACATCTTCCCCTTCGAATTTTCCATTTAAAATCGTAGCTTCAGTGGCATTGTTCATCATATTTTTCACCGAAAATTTCAAAAAAAATTGTGCAAATTCAAAATATTTGACATATTTGGAATTACAATACGTATCACATAAAAACCTTTTCAGACCTAGGTTCCACAACATCATGCTTTTTAAGACGTTGATGGACGCAAATTTCTTTTTTTTTTGGTTTTTTATATTCTTCTTAAAGAATGGAAAACTAAATAATAAATCCTTTCACATAATATTGTACGACATAGAGCAATATTTCATGATAGGATGGAGGAAACAAAAATAAAATACATTTTTTTTTAAATTCGCGGGAATTTGCTAAGCTTGGGTTACTAATTATCCTAGTCTAGAAGCATATACCAAGATCATGTAACGCATTGTTTTCCTCAATTCAGCATATATAATAGTTATATGGAAGCTCATTTCTTCGAGTAAGCACAAAAGTTCATCCTTTGAAGAAAATATAAAAAATAAAAAATTGCATCCATCAACACCTTAGAAGCATGTCAAAGAATATTCCATAACTAAGACTAAGGGTGCTATCGTGGATTGAAATCCGCCAGCACCCCTAAAATATCACTTATCCTCTTATATCAGTGACATCTTACTGCCATTGCCAGTGGTATACGATATCTCACGTTAACTGATTTATCAATAGCAGGTACTAAAGTACGCGGGGTTGTCACACCCATAGATCCAAAATTTTAAATTTTACATATGTTCCCGAACATATATTAAATTCATTGGTATTAAACCATTGTTACCGTTTGCAAAGCACTATTGCAAACGTGTTGCCAGCTAAGTGCCACCATTTTTAATTAGTTTGTTTATCATGATTGCCATCCGTGTTTGATTATACATAAGCTATGCTTCTTTGTATAGTATAAAACACAATTAAAATAATTATCAACATTTAGGCCAAACCCCTTTGGATAATAATACTGCCGTCATAAGCAAAAACACCGTAACTCAAAAAATATAAAAAATTAGTTTATTCTACCTTATCATTCACAAAGCGTTATTCTATGACCCTGCTAAATAAAAACATGGTTAAGTAACTCTAAACATGAAAATTTCAATTCATAAAACTAAGTAAAGTTGAAAAATATATGTTAAATATCAAACAATATTTTAGTTTTTGTCGTTTTTCTCAGTTCCAACATTTTGGTAGTTACGGTGTTTTTGCTTATGACGGCAGTATAAGGGATCTGGGGTTCCGTTTTTAAAAAAGTTACCTATGCGCAAGTGTACACAACAACTTCCCAAAGTTTCAGGATGATCGGATGAATGGTGTATTAATGCATAAACGACAAACTAACATACTTTCAATTTTACATATATAGATTTGAAATCAGAAACATTACAATGTGCGCAATTAAATATTTATATATTTTAAATAATATAAACATTATTTATACAGTGATTAAATTTTGTCACGGTATTTATTAACTTTGAAATTTTTTTTTTTTTTGAATTATTGAAAAACTCTAGTTATATTATATTACAACTTATTTAAATTATAACTGAAGGTGAAAATAGCCCAATACCACCGAATTCTTTGAACTTTCATCGATTTTTATGAAAATTGAGAATTAGGCTTCGACGTCAAAAGTGGTATAAGCTCAACTTGTGTTTTTTCCAGGCTTCAGAGGTGAAAACTACCCCTTCGTGAAAAATAGAGAGATGTAGGTTTAAGCATTTTATGAATTACCACCTTATTTAATTATGTAGAAAAGTAAAAGTAAAACAGGAAGCGACAAAGCTATGGTTAAAATATGAAACAACAAATCTCATTTGCAATCTTTCTGATATCAGCTTCAGTCCAGAAGAAAAACAAATTTTACATAAAGGACTAAATTATGCACTTCCACCTGTTATTAACCCTACTTTGGATATTGTAGCTCAAATTGAGTCTGCTTTATTGAATGTTCAGGATCTTAAGGTAGAAAAGGAAAAAATTAGATCTGATTGTTTTGATCTACTAAAACATAACGAAGGTACACTAAAAACAGATTTAAAAACCAAGAACCAGTACAAAATAATCAAGAGAGAATCATACGGATATATTAGCTCAGGCTCCATTAAGAAATCTCATCCCTTCAATACCTAGGATACTTCCGAAAATCCACAAACCTGGGATCAAGATGAGACCTATCGTTTCCAATATTTCCAGCCCAACATATAATCTTTCAAGTTGGTTGGTCAAACAATTTTCAACCCTAAAACCACCAAATGGATTGTACATCAAGAACGCAGTAGAATTTACAGAAAAAGTTCACAATATTGCATTAGAAGAAGATGCGATTATGATATCTTTTGATGTAACTTCTCTGTTTCCATCAGTTCCAATCAACTCAGTTTTGGAAATGTTGGAAAATTGGCTATTCACATCAAATATAACACCCGAAGCTGCTTATAAGTACACCAACATGACATCTTTTTGTGTAAAACAAACATTCTTCCAATTTAACTTGAACTTTTATCAACAAACAGAAGGAATGGCGATGGGGAACTCACTTTCTCCCTTTTAGGCAAATCTGTTCATGTCCAACTTCGAGATAAACCTTAAGGAGACTGGAAATAGTTTCCACGTGTTTGGTACCGATACGCAGACGATGTTTTTGCCATAATAAAAGAAAATTCGAAACAGAAGTGAACAAAAGAATTTCATTCCTGGACCTTATGGTGACAAGAAATAATAATACAATAGAATTTGAAATATTCAGGAAATCAACCAACAACGAACAATACATCCCAAGTGATTCTTACCACTGCCAACAGCACAAATCAGCTGCTTTTCATTCAATGATTCTTAGACTATGTTCAATACCACTATCAAACACAAACCATCTCAAGGAACTGGAAAATATAAAAACAATAGCACGCAAAAATGGTTACAACAACAGTTTCATTGACAAAATATATAAGAAAAAACGTTCGAAAGCGAGGTTAAAAGAGATTACGACGTTAACAGGTGATAAAAAAGAAAACTTATGTAGGGTGTCGGTTTCGTTTAACCATACAATCAACAATAAATTAAAGAAGATATTCAAGAACTCTAATATTCGCCTTGTTAATAAAAGTCAACACAAGCTTCGAAATTTAATCGCCAAACCAAAAATCAAAACTGAGCCAAATGAGAAACCAGTATTTATAAAATATCCTGCAACGACTGTGAAAAATTTTAGGTAGATCTTTCTCAACGCAAAATAGGACAACGCCAGAAAGAACACATTACAGAAATAAAATACAAAAGAGCTGAGAATTCTAGCGTTGCCGTCACGTCATCATCAAATTTAGAGCTCATAAAAGAGATTAATAATCCAAAACACCTAGAAGCGTACGAATATTTTTTCATTGAAAAAGAAAATCAATTAAACCCCGGTTTCCTGATGAACAATAAAGAAGGAAACATAAAATCTAAATTATTCAACCTAATAATTAAAAGACCGCCGAACAACACATAATTTATGATTGAAGGATATCCACCCATTTGGGACACACCATAAAAATGTTATTATTTAGTTTTACTTCTTTTGTCAAAATCATTTTTATTTTTTAATTTTCTCTAATGGTTTAATTGTTTTATTAGATTCTTATATTTTATATTTTTCTGTAGATTATTAATTTTAAAAATGGGTTTTTATTAAACCACCGATATGTATACAATGGAATGTATCTTACTTTAAAATTTAGTTTTTATATACTACAGATGATGAAAGCATAGCTTTCGAAATGCGTATATAGTAAAAAATAAAACATAATAAAATTCCAAATTTTCATCCCTTAAAAACCACCCAGTATGCTCTAGATATTAAATAATAGTAAACGACAATATTGTAGAAATATTATTATAATAAAATAACATGTATTTTGGAAATTCACATCATCAGAGATACTACCACTATCATCTTTTTTCGCTAGGTAAATTGGAGGACAGCTATAACAGTTGTCACCACAGCATATTTCACTTGTGGAGTTACAATATCGTAAGCTGATTTCGGAAACCACAAGAGACACCACCTCCTTTTTTAAAGTTACCAACTATTATTTTAGGTAACTCTCCTGATGCACGCATACTTAAATTTTTGATTGGATCTAAAGATCCTTCATACTTGATCCACCTCAATACTTTTGCGAACGAGCTGGACGAATGCTTTTGCTATCACGGCATATTAAGGGTATAAAGAGTATTAATATACATTCCAATATACCCAAACACTTCATCTTTAAATGGTTAAGGGTTGAAGGACTCCGAAGGAGTGATCAATGCACTGTAATGCAAACTTGAAACAGTTATATCTCCGGTATTTTTTATTTAATTTAATTTATTTCCAGTAATTAAGCTCTATAGGCTTCTATTTACATTAATAATTTCTTATACTAGTCAAAAAGTGAAAATAAGAAAAGATAAATTTTTATCAATATCACATATTGCAACTTGCAGTAAAATTAATTAATTATCACAGTCATTCAACAAACAAATCATTAGTGCAATTTTCATACAGTTTGAGTAAAACAAAAAATATATACAGCATTCCGAGTAAGTTCAAACGAGATTTCACAACACAGATTCCATGTATATGATATAGAGCAATTTATATTTATTTTATAAATTTTATAGCAATCAGGATTTATCCTCGTTCAAACATATTTCAAAATTGTAATACTTTTTGTAGAGACGAACAAAATTCATAATATTTGACGACCGAATAGTCTGCGGCAACGCGTTGTACATACTAACTCTAAGAACAAAAAATGAGGAGTTTAAAATACGAAACCTATTTATAGGTAGTATAACATGCCCGGTTCGACTAGAGTTGGACAACATAAGTTTACTATGTAGATATGGAGGACTCTTGTTGTTTAAAATCTTATGGATATATAAGCAAGTACGAAATTCAAAGCATTTTTCAATTTCACATCCCAGGATTAGTTTAGAAAAGCCAAAACGTGGTCATATTTTCTCAACGAAAAGACATATCTTACACATGCATTGAACAACATTCTTAACCTATGCATGCATTTATCAGACATACCAAACAACACTACATCGCAGTACAAAAAATGTGGCAAAACATAAGCCATAAATAGCCTATGTCGCAATTTCACACTAGTAGATGCCGTTAATTTCCCTAGAGAACGAAGAATGCCATACACACGAATACATATTGTATCAATATGTTCCTCCCAGGACAGTGTAGAGTCAACAATAAGCCCCAGATTTCGCACAGAAGTTGAGTAATTAATCACCTCATTTTCCACTACAACATTAGGAAAAGCACTACTCAACAAATTATGTTTATAAATAATAATAGATTGAGTTTTTTTGGTATTCAGAAGCAAGTCATTATCATGTGCCCATTTCACATCCCACAGAAAACAAATCAAAGTCATTATCATGTGCCCATTTTTATCCCACAGAAAACAAATCAAAACCAATTTTTGATTAAGGAAAAACCAACGTTTTTGTGTGGACCTTTTTTTGACGTATATTTTTTTGTTTTAAAGTTATTTTGACCGGAAAGTTCTTTTTTAAGAAATTTAAAAATACATTTTTCATTATTATCATACTTTTTTCGAAAAATATGTATTCTAATCTAGCCAAACTTCTGGATCACATAATTATTACTAAATTACAGCTATTTGTAAAAGAATAATGGTAGATATAAATTCTGTTGGGAATGGCTGGGTGTTTTAACACTGATTTTCTGTTTTAAATTATAGTTGCCCACCGTTTTTGCATCGTAGCTTGCTTTGTTTTAATGCAAACGACTAGAACTAGTGCTCATTTTCAAAGTCTTTCCAATCATTACAAAAACTGTTTGGAAGTTTTGTCAGAAAAATTCATCACTTTTCCGTTACCTAACGTTGAATTTTTTGAGCCAAGTCGTTAAAGAAATAACTCTCGTCATTGAGCCATAACTTGTTTCAATTTGAACCTACAACACTCTAAAAAAACAGTATCTCCGTTTTTTGAAGTTTCATTTTGGTTGATTACAAATTTTTTGTTAGAACGCTAAGTTTATGAGATATTTGCAAAAAACATGCATTTATCAACGAACCCTATAAGTTTTTAATCGCGAATAACTCGAAAAATATCGATCTATCGATGTGTCCTTCTATCTATTTTTGGGGTTATTTTAAGTGAAAAATACTTCACCCTCAGGAAGGGATGTAATCCACTTCTAGGCTATAAGTGAAATTTTATATAAATTTCTACTTAACGATTTTATTGTATAAATTTTGTAAAAAAATAAATTTTGTGCATAAATTTTGTTTATATGGTTTAAACAATATAAATATTTAATTGCGCACATATAGACCAGGGCCAATCCTGTTAAAGGAAAAAAAATTCTTAGCAGTATACGAATGGTCGGAAAATGTAGTTAATGGTCTAAGTAATTAAGGAAAAGTCAACCGAACTGAGCAAAAGTCCCGGAAAGGGTGAGGGTTGTAGTATATACGTTTTTAGGGGTTTGTATTAGTTTTTTGCGATTTGCCTAAACTATGCATCCTATCGAAAAAAAATAATGCAAAAGTTGTAGATATTAAAAAAATCTAAAACTTTCTTACTGAATATTATTGACCATAACAACAAAATTATCGAGAAAAATGCAAAAAACCGTTGTTTTTTATTTTTAATTTATAACTATCGCAAAAGTTTTTATATTTTCATAAAAATCGGTGAAAATGTTCTTTTTTATTCGCCTACATATTAAAGTGTTAATTTATTACTGTGATTTGCGGCCTTAAAGTGTTACTTTTTAACTTTATTTATTTTGTTATCATAGTTACGTCCAAAAAAGTAAAAAGCATTTTTATTTGTTTAAATTCTATGAAAATTAGATTTTTTTATCAAAGCAACCCTTAAATTCAAAATTTCATTATCCAATTAAAATAGTTATTATCATTTGTTGCCATGGTTATACAATAATTTGAGAAAAAATAACAAATATTTTGTCAAAGGTTACTTGTTCCACATATTTTTATTTTAAAATTTATGTAAATTTAATAATAGTTTATTCAGTCAAATAAAGACGGTACATATGTAAATTAAACTTAAATTAATCTTAATTTCTAACCTAAATTATAATACTATATAATCTTATTTATATTTAAATTATGAGGAATTCAAAGTTTTAAATTTAGTTAGAATTTTATTCTTGAATTGATCCCTACTCATATTAGAGTCATAAAAAGCACTATACTTATTAAAATTTCTGATACATTCGTTAAGTGGGTTATAAAAAGAATAATCATGTCTATGAAGTTCTTCAATAAGAGGCCTCCTGTGTCTTGTATTATAAGTGTGACAATTGGGAACCATCATTTCACACAATTCAGGACACCTTATATTACCTCTGACTAGGTCGAAACCAAATACAGCAGAAGCAAGCTCACGTCTTGATTTTAGTGAGACCATATTCAGCAGTAAAAGTCTTTCTTCATATTTAGGCAGTCTGTATCCAGTAAAACCGAGAGGTTTTAATGCAAATAGTAAGAATTGTTTTTGTACCGATTCAATAGAGCTTGCGAATAACTCGGTATAAGGCGACCAAATTATACTAGCATATTCCATTTTTGATTGAACTAATGAACAGTACAAAGTTTTTGTCAAGGTGATGTCGTTGAATTCTTTTGCTCTACGTTTAATAAAGCCGAGAATAGCATGCCCACTTGTGCAGATTTGGTTGATATGCTGTTTGTATGTCAAGGAACTATCTAACATAACACCCAAATCCCTAATAATATTAACCCTTGATGGATTAGATCCATTTACATTATATGTATATTTTATTTTACGACTGCTTCTGGCGAATGTAATTGTCATACATTTTTCAATGTTCAAATGCATTCCATTTAGTAGACACCAGTTGTATAAAGTTGAGAGATTGTGTTGCAGTGTATAGGCATCGGACATTGACCTGATGACTTTATATATTTTCAAGTCGTCAGCATATAAAGAAAATTCACAATCTCGGAATAATAATGTGAGATCGTTAATGAACAGTAAAAATAAGAAAGGACCCAAATGACTGCCTTGAGGTACAGAGGATGTAACCTTGATTGCCCGTGAATGTTTACCTTGAAATTTTACGACCTGATGTCTATTTGTCAGATAAGATAATTTTAAATTAGAATAAACAAATTTTTTTAAAATATTTTGCTTGCGGCGAATAAAAAATAGTATATGATGCACGGACGTAAGCTATTTTGGACTTAATGTGGGTGCAAATCTCGGCTAGCGCCTCGATTTGCAAACTCCACATCCATCCAAAATCTTTAGCTTTACGTCCTAGCATCATAATGTACTATTTTGTGTTTCAAACAGTCCCAAATTTTTTCAAAGCAAAATATTTAGTTTTCGATGTTTTATGAAGAAAATTAAAAAAAAAAACCTAATTTTCAATCGAAAAATTTTGTAAGGAAATTTTCGATTTTTGAACTTTACCAGTGCTCATTCTTTTCGTTGAAATCCTAACTTTAATATAGAATTAAAATATAATATTGTTTATACACAAACATTTCGTTAAAAAAGCGAAAAACCGAAAAAACTACTTTCAAATCATGAATTTATTTTTCTTTGTTGTAAATAAACGTTTGCATTCATAAAAAGCGTTAATTCACATACGATACTATATAATTTACATATATGTACTTAACTAATCTTGGCTTTTAAAGTCCCGAAACCATCGTTTAAACTGTGGTGATTATTTTATTTTTAATCGTTTGCTTTATTTGAAAATCTTTTCTTTAAATTCGTTTCAAACTTTTAGCAATAGATTCAAGTTTTGCTGGGAAAGGAAAAAAAACAATTATAAAATCATTATTGGCTTATAAACATTTACCTGATCTTGCAGAAATTTTTTACAATACAAATGCAGACAAACAAACGATTACAAAAGTAAAATTATAAATATATCTCTACACGATTTAAGATTTGAACTCTACCATGCGGCTTATGTCAAATCATCATTTAATTTGGAACAATTACCTTTAACTGAAGGAGCAGTTAAGCTACATCGTTACAGGGTGTATTTCCAAATCCAAAGTTGGCTTGGTCATCAATTTACAGCTACAGATTGGGGATGGAATTATAATTAAAAATTAAGCTTAATTAAGCTTAAACTTAAATATAAACACATATTAAAAAAATGTTACCCGACAAGATTATTCTTTTGTAACATTCAACAATAAAACTGATTAATAATAAAAAAAAAAAATCACGTTAATGGTATCGTACCTATGTTTACAGAACAAGAATTAATTCCCGAAAATTTATTGAAAAATATCTGCGGCTGCTGCGAAACAGGATGCGGTAATAACATACGTGGGTGTCGCAAGCATGGCAAGTGCACAATTTTGAGCATAAATTGTCACGGTACTGATCTGTGTTCTAATGCCGAAAAATTCGAAAAATATACGAAAAATAAATAATTATACAAAAAATTTTGTAATCTCGAGGACACCGAAGACAGTATCCACTGTCTAATAAATAATATTAATGAAAACAATGACACTGAACTGGAAAATCCAGAATAGCTCCGAGAAATTGAAGATGTAGAAATTGAACATGAAGAAACCGAAAGGTTGATCGATTCTGGCGATGAAGCACACGAAGAAAAAAAGATTTCAATGAAATTATTTTACTTTTAATTTTTGTATTTTGTCATCCAAACACTTTGACATGATAATTTGTAAAAATACTTACAAGAAATAATAAAAAATCAACTAGAATCCCAAGAAATAATAAAACAAATTTCTCAGTCACAGGCTTTGTGTTTTTACCTATTTAATTGCAGTTTAAACGATGATTTCGGGACTTTGAAAGCCATGATTAGTTAAGTATATGTAAACTACTTGTATAACATAGTATCGTATGTGAATTAACGCTTTTTATGAATGCAAACGTTTATTTACAACAAAGAAAAAGAAATTCATGATTTGAAAGTAGTTTTTTTGGTTCTTCGCCTTCTTAACGAAATTTTTGTGTATAAATAATATTATTTTTTAATTTTTATACTATATTAAAGTTGGGATTTCAACAAAAAAATGAGCACTGGTAAAGTTCAAAAATCGAAAATTTCCTAACCAAATTTTTCGATTGAAAATTAGGTCTTTTTTTTAATTTTCTTCAAAAACATCGAAAACTAAATATTTCGCTTTGAAAAAATTTGGGACTGTTTGAAACACAAAAAAGAACATTTTCACCGATTTTCATGAAAATATATAAACTTTTGCGATAGTTATAAATTAAAAACAAAAAAAAAACGGTTTTTTGCATTTTTCTCGATAATTTTGTTGTTATGGTCAATAATATTCAGTAAGAAAGTTTTAGATTTTTTTATTATCTACAACTTTTGCATTTAATTTTTTTCGATAGGATGTATAGTTTAGTCGCAAATCGCAAAAAACTAATACAAACCCCTAAAAACGTATATACTACAACCCCCACCCTTTCCGGGACTTTTACACAGTTCGGTCGAGTTTTCCTTAATTACTTAGACCATTAACTACGTTTTCCGACCGTTCATATACTGCTAAGAATTTTTCGTCCATTTCGGTATTTATAACGGTTTGGCCCTCGTCTAATAGTAATGTTTCTGAATTAAAATAATATATAAAAACACTCATTTAAAAAAAATTATCAAAATTGGACCTGTCCCTGAGGACTTAGAAGTTTTGAGGATTTTGATGCTAATTTGAATCGACTAGTGAACGATGCCACATTTTTTCATTTCACAAGTAAACAAAAAAATAAGCTATCTCTGTACATCGAACAACGCCGAGTATCAACGCATAGATCCCTAAATTGATAGAATTATGTCGAAATAGTCATCAGCTGGGCGGCATAATTGATAGCCTCTTTGCCAATGGAATCGAATATGGCACTGATGAGTAAGGTTTGATCCATCCGAAACATATAAAGCAAAATGGAGTTGTTCTCTGAGAAATTTCCAACCATGCCTTCGAATTAAAAGACTTAAAATTTTTTCCTTGGGTTTAGTTGCTCACAAAAATCCTACCAAAAAATTTCTATGTATATACTTACTTGAAAATTATGTAACACAGCTTTAAACTTTTCAATGATTTGAGTGTAAAAATTATTTATAATTTCGTTGAGATTCATAATGTTTGCAAGATTATTCTCTCCTTTAACACTAACTAGTGTCAACCGAACAGAATTCAAGTTATCTGAAAAATATTCCTTTAATTTATTTAAATGAATTTTGCATAGTTGATATGCAGCGTTTATAATTATATCAATTCCAATTTTTGTCATATCCACACAGCCACAAATATTTTTCATTGCCAAAAATCTTCGATTCAAACGATCTAAGGCGTGTAACATTATTTCAGCATCGTTATAAACACTTTCGCTTTCCATACGATTTTGAACTAATGATAAATATTTGTCCATATTTGATGAAATAAAATTATTTAATTTTGTCTGATATGTATTATTGTCGTGATCATTTGTTTTGTTCACAATGAACATATCATTATAAGCTGTAACTACTAAAGTTAAATCATTTAAAAATCCATTGATTCCTAAATCAATAAATTCGATCATATCACGTTCGGTTTGATCCTGCAATATAATTATATGTTCATACATTCTATGTGCTGCTGACTCCAACATGTCATGAGCTAGATCTAATGATTTTTCGTTTAATTGTAACAACAATTCACCAGTTTCTGTTAACGCCTGTGCAGATTTTCCAGTTTTATAGAAATTCTCTTTCAATGTTTTCTTTAATGTTTCAATAATTTTAAAACAATCATCTTGTATACCATAAAACGATGGTTGATTTCCATATTGTTGTAACACTTTCTGTGCATGTTTATAATCTTGAACGGCTTGTTGATAATCCTCAACTTCAATCAACTTCGTTAATTTAGCTGGCAATGTTGATAGGAATTGTAGTTTTTGTAGGAAGGAACGTTTTTCAGATAATTTCGAAAGTTTTTGTCTAGTACTTTGCAATGTATCAGTAATTTGTTCACTAAATGAAGTGATTGATGACATATTAGAATTTAATAACTTCATTTCAATTTCCATTTTATTAAAATCAGTTTTCATTTTTCGAATTGTATCGGTAGCTGATATAAATTTATTATAGTTCTCATAAACAAGTGTTTGCATATCACTATGTAACGTTTGAATATCTTTGATAACCGTAGTTTCTATATCCATTATTTGTTTCAACGAACATTCTTTCAAGAGAGACTGGAAATATTTTTCACTGTCGAAATTAGTGTCATTCATTTTTAAATAAATAAATAAAATACTCAACAATAACACTGAAAATAAATTCGATAATGGAAGCTATAAAACAAATGTCAACGTCAAATATGACATTATTACCTTATGGTTAACCGTGGTTAATTTCGAAACGCACCCCTGTCAATAAATAATTAGAGATAAGTGGAGTTTGATTTAAGGTAGATGTTTTAAGCTCAATAATCGAAGTTAAAATTAAAATAATTTACTTCAAATAACAATTTAAAATAATAAATATTAAAAATAGTAATTTTAAACATACAAAATATTGAAATAATATATAAATACAATTGTATTTGCAACATAAATTAGATGTCATTCAACTTCACTTTGGTGAACTAAAAATTTGCCGCTTAAAACTTAATGTCGAAATTTTATCGAAAGTTGTTGATTCTGCAAGTCTTTTGATAAATAAATTTAATAAATGCAACGTAATATTTTAATTAATGTGTGTAAATAAAATAAAGCTGAACAACCAAATTATTAATAAAAATTTTTAAAATTATTCTATACTTTCAAAAAAAAAATGGATTTAATAAGTGATAGCACAGAAACTATTTCGAACAACATACAGGTAAACACGAAAGAAAATCTTAACAATGATAAGAGTAAAAACTTAAATTTAGATGGTGGTTTTGATGATGAGCTAGAAGAATTTGGAAGCATTCATTTGCAATGTGAAACTTCGGATTCTAGTGCAATTGCAAATGATTCAAATGTTTCAACAGATATCAATAAGAGCAAAACACAAGATGAGTTACAACCAGCATCTAAACTGAATATGATTGAAACTGAATTAATAGAAAACAGTTTGGACATTGAATCAGCACAAACTGAATTAAATGTACCGGAGAAAGTAATTGTGGATGAAACCGACAGAAAATGTGTGGAATCAGATGAAGAAGTATTCCCTAAAAAAACAAAATTAAGGATAATTGATTCAGATAGTGAAGATGATATAGTTCAAAATCTTGAAAACAAGATGAAAAATGTAGAAAATGATAGAAATACTCCACCAATCGAAACCCAAGAATATAATCCATTGGATACATTTAACTCTCGTTATAAAAACTTGATTGATTCTGATAGTGAGTCTGATGTTGATTCGGATGATGAAAAAAACAGATATTCACACAATTCAGATGCTGATAATGATTCTAATGATGAAAACGGTGCTATTCCTAGAAAAACTAAGAAAAGTAAATCCAAATCTTCAAATAAAGTTAAAATTCCCAATATATTTTCTGACGATGACGAAGACACAACAACGGCTAATGTAAACATCTCAGCGGATGACAAACCAAATCAAAGTGATACACAAAGATCTATGCGAGAACGCGTTATGATCGTACCATATAATAAACCTCAGCAGGTATCATTAAAAGAATTTTTAAACCGTCGTAACGTTAAACTTTCTCCTAATAATTTATTTAAAAAAAACAAAAATGTAAAAATTGCAGCTACAATTAAAATGACACCAGAGGAACTCGAGGAATATGTGTAATAATTTTTTTTTGATATTTCTTTACTTATTTCGTTTATTTAACTTATTTTAGAAAATCTATCGAAGAAAAAAGAAAATCAATCATTGAAATTAAAAAAAGTCCAGATAAAATAGATGATTCTAAATTACTCCCGAGTATGGATGTATCAACCGAAAATTTTGGAGGTGTAACTACAAATGTGAATTCCGAGGAACCAAAGGATGAAACAGAAATTGATTCTTGTAATAGAAAATTGATAATCATTATTAATTTTGAAATTTAATTTAATGTTTTTTCTTTTCAGTTGAATTAAAATCTGATTATGATAGTAAAATCACCAAGTTAACCAAACTCAGCGATGCACAATTTAATATCATACCAGTTCTTAAATATGATCCAAATTCAATAATTGATTTAGAAAGCGGTGATGTTATAATGAAGACAGAGGTTAAATCTGGAGCTGATAAACTTATTGAACGTTTTGTTACCCATGTGAACAAAATGAAAAAAAATAATGGTGTATTTGAAACAGACGAAATAGAGAAAGCAATGCAGTGCAGTGAAGATTATAAAAATGATATTAAACCACGAGCTGGTTATATAAAGTTAAAAAAACAATTTGAACAACAAATGTTGGAACAAAGAAAGTTAGAATATATAACTAAATCAAAGAAAGATGAGAACGAGGATGAGGATGAGGAAGACTATTATGACGAGCTAGAAGAATGTGAAGCGAATTATAATGAAGAAGAAAATGAGGATGAAAATGAAGGACAGGTTGAAGATTTGAAGGAAAATGAATTTGCTGAACAAGAAGAAGAAAACGTTTCAGATAAAGAAAACGAAAGTGAAGATGACGTATCTGATAATGAAGAATTAAATATTGATCCTCCCGAAATAACCGAAGACATTGATAATACTCAACGTAAAATTAAACGTAGAATCATTGAAACGATCGATTCTGATGAAGATGATCATAATTATGATTCGGAAAATTCGTTAAAATTTTTGGATACAAAATTACCATTTTCTGAGGAAAATTTAAATGAAAAAGAGGCTGATGATGAACTATTCGATTTATGCTCTGGTCGCTTTGTAACTCAAATACCTTCTGTAGTTACTCAAAGTACAACTATTGAGACTGAAAATATAGTCGATAACGAAAACCCTATTGATATGGGTAGCTCAAGTAATTATAATAATCATTTGCTCGATGATGATGAAGATGATAATTTTGGAACTAAAAAAAATCAGAGAAACAAAAGAATATGTAATATATCAGACGATGATGATGAAGTTGAAGAGGAACAAGAAGCCGAGGAAGTGAACGATAAAGAAGAAGACGTTATAGACGAACAAGATCAAATTTTAATAGGATATGATTCAGAAGAAAATGAGGTAAGAAACAAGCTTATGCAAATTTGTTATTTTACTCCTCATATTGCTTTTCCGCCAAATCTTGTTGCAAAACATGCAACCATTTAAATTTTCAATATCGAAGTTGAAATTTATTAACTCATAGAGATATGCGCTAGTATAGATGTGGTTTTGGTGAAACAGATTTTAGAAATTCGTATTTTATAACCTGGACTCAAAGTTAAAATTTTCTAAATGTAAGATCTCATGAAATTTTTTTGGCAGATAACTTATAGGCGTTGTGGAAATGGAACTACGAAAAGCCATAAATTAAATTTAGCTAATTCGATATATTTGGTGGAGTTTAATGACAACAATCTAGGCATACATATTTCTAGTAGGTTGGTTAAAAGAGAAAATAACTATAATTTACTTGAATGCCTCGAGTATGTTAGTTACAGCGTATGCTGGGGCATATATACGTTTGTTGATTTAATTTAGCGCAAAATTTGAAGTCTTGTTTATTTAATTTTGTGGCTGGATTGTGACTTCCTCGTTATTAATAGAATATCTAGAACGTATATGATTTTATTGTTTTTCATATAAATATTATTAGAAATCACTTTCAGAAACAAAATCTTATTCTGTGCTGTAATTGGAAGAGACCAATTCATATTCGTTATTTAGACGAACTGAAGATACTATTAACGGATGGAGGGACCAGTTGTTACTGATTTTTAAATATTTTTTTACTATTGATCTACGTGTGTGACAATCTCGCGTATATCAGTCCCCTTTGACATACTAGTTACTGTGCGATATCACATACAACTGGCATGAGATATCACTAGCCAGCATTCCGGCGGATGAACTGTATTCAGTCAACGGTAGCACACTCAATCTTAGCTGTGGAATATTCCTTGATGATGGCACGCTATTCCTTGCTCGAAAAAATGACCATTCATATAACTATATCTGGGTTTTAATCACTGAGGAAGACAGTGTGTCACACGATCAATGAATTGCCACTAGCTGGGTTATTAGCATCCGCGTTTTAGTTTTGTTTCTGCAAGTTTTTAAAATAAATTTTCTTTTTACCTCTTATTTTATTTTCTCTATCCTATCATGTAATATTAGTCTATCTCATAGTTTATATGTAATGGGATTTATAGTTTATAGTATAGTTATTCATTCTTTAACAAAAAATATATAAAAAAAAATTGCGCCCAAAAACAAATCAGAACGTGTGTTGTTGAGGGTTTTTTTATTGTTATGTGTTGTTGTCACACATATTGTACTACACAACATATACTGAACAATTTTATTGAAAAAAATATGGATCAAGCTAATTAATTGTGTGATTCTTAAAATACGTATGAGTTTCAAGGTGCTTCTTTGATTTATGGGCCATTCAGAAAATTTGCTTTTTCTAACCAAAATTAGCTTCTCAAGAAGGGGGGTATACGCCCCAAAAGTTATCGTACTCAAAAGGACCATCACAAACATTTCGACGAAAGTCGTCGCGTCGCTGCAACACCAACAATAATTTTTCGTAATCATTATCTAAGGTTCTAAATATTTGTTTATCCGTTTATTACTATAGATGACAAATCCTAATAAATCATGCAGAGTTTTTTGTAAAGTTCTAACATTTCGTAAATTGTCAACGTTTTGTAAAGTGCCATTAGCGTGGTATAACATATAAATAACTTATGTTCCTTTACTACATTTGTAGATCATTTGAATTTGTATGTATTAAGAGATTCCAGTTTTTTTTATTAATTGAATCAACGAATCGAATGTTTAGCATTGAATCCCAGCCACCACTTGACTAAATAGCTTTGAATATCCCCAGATATTATACGTTTTCTTTTACTATACATTCAGAATGATTATTTATCGACCAGGTCTGAAAACACATTCTGAAATAATGTATAGGAAAAGTGGCATCCGTCGGGAATCGAATTCGACACCTTTGAGTTGCAAGGCTAGCGCATTAACAATCTTAGCTAAATCGGAAACAGTTGGTGGTGAATAACGCTAATGTTTTTATACAATAAGCCCAATGTTTCGTTGATCTCTTGAATACTGACTGTGTGAGTTGAGGTGAAATTGAAGCGGCAAAAAATGAGGATGTGTGTGTATATAATATTAAATGTTTCATATAGTTCGAGTTTTCTGAAGACGATGAAGCATTAGACGAAATAAAAAATAAGGAATCTAAACCACAAATAAAAATATCAAAGTTCTTCGATGAAGAAGCTGAGTTATCCGAATCTGATTGGAATAGTTCAGATGAAGATGAAAAGGGTTTAGACCAATATGACGTTGAATTAGGTGATGAAGATAAATTTGATTCAAAGAAAATAAAATCAGAGTTACACAAAATTCACATGTAAGTTGGAATAAAATATTAGTTTTTTTAAATTTAGTTTATAATTTGTGTATTTTAGGCGTCGTATGCTTAATGATGATGATCGCGAATTGAAAGCATTGCAAAATATAATAATGGGCGAAGAAGAACTAGATGGCGAACGAGAACGTAAATTTCGATGGAAAAATTTAGATAGTTCAATGATTCAAGACAATGAAAATGAGAATAAAAACGATGATGGACCGGCCAATGGAGAAAGTGATGAAGAAACAGAAGAAAGCTGGAGAAAACTAAGATATGAGAGAGATCTTTTATTAAACAAAACTAATGAACAACAGGAATTAAATAGTATAATAGAATCATCACCTAAAATTGATGTGTCGAATGAAACCTTTACTTCAAGTAAAAAGAAAAGATTAACTATTTTAAAAACGAAAGATAATGTTAAAGAACAACCAACGTCCGACAATCATTTATATAGTAAAATGGTGAGTATCAAAATTTCTTATTTTGAATAAGTTTGAATTGATCATTTTTTAATTTCAGAAAATTCGGGGTTCGATATTGAGCCGCTGTGAAAAACATATCACAACATTAGCCAATTTAACAAAAGACAAACTAGATAAAAATTCTTTGATAGAAACAACAATCAGAGCCGAAAAAGAATCTATGTTTTTATTCGTAGCTGAAGATACCGATAGGGTTTGTAATACTTTGTATTCTCTAAATATTTTTTTTGTTCTATTGAGGAACGCGTAGAAGTCTTTCAATAAGTGTCTCTCGCTTTTATTAAGAATTTAATCGATGATTTTTGTGCCATCAACTGACTATCGGTTAAGTTATTAAACCAGTTTGTTAATGTAAATTTAAATTTTACTTTAAATCATTGGTTTGAAATGCGAATCGAACCCAGTGCCTCGGTTTTCAAGATCAACTGCGATTTTTGTTGATATCACTTGATATCACTAGATATCACTTGAAAACTTATAATGACGTGTTTATAAAACACCTTAGCAATGACAGCAAAGCTCTAGAAATCGATAGGTAGAGAAAATTTTCGTTTATTTATTAAGAATTAGTGTTTTTTAAGTCATAATAACTATAAATTGAGCTGTTACATATTAAAACAAAAAACTGATCTAATTTTTTTTTAATTTAGATAAAACGGAAATCTGAAGACAACGAATACTCTGAAATCCTTAGAAAAAGAAAAAAAGTATAATTTTAATTTGTGTTATAAGATAGAAGATAGCTATGTTATACAGAAAAATAAAATATAATTTTGTAATAATAAGTTTATATCTTCTTTTAGTTCCTATGCGATTTGGATATAGGATCATCTGGTTTAATTGGTGCTTGCATTTTCAACAGGCCTGTTGTGTTTGTATTGCACTAATCTGTTAAATTATGTAATCAGTAATCACTAATTTTTCTGTCTGCCTCTAATTCTTTTCCAGGGTAAAGATAGTTGTTGCAATTTATGACGTGACCGTTGACCCAAACAACTTAGTTTTCTGTTTTTAAGTTTATATAAAGTCAACAAATTTTGTGAAAAGTAGTTTCCTTCTTCTCTTCCAAGTAGCTTTCGGAAAGTCATTGGTTGGTAGATCAATTTGTTTTGGTTTGCAGTTTATATACTGAAGCCCTCGATGCAAGACACACGTCTCTAACCCTAGTATAAAGAACAGACGCTTGAGTTAGATAAACTTAAATGCACCAATAACTGTGATGATAGAGTATAATCTGTTTTTTCTGCATACTTTCCTCTCCTCTACAGAAATGAACGGGTTTACCAAGTTAGGGTTTACCCTAACCAAGTTAGGTGTTATTTTAAAAGGTTTTTTCTTTCATCGTTATCAGAGATTTGAACTATATAGTGTGATATATAGTTCAGAACTGAACTATATAGTGTGACACAACAAATCCCAATAATTACAACATATAAAGCAATACGAAGACCTATTTTAAATTATGCTGCACCTATATGTACACCCCAAATCGCTGACTCACTGGAATAAGTTACAAATAACACCAAATGCAGCCTTGCAAACCGCCACCGGATGTCATTTGATGGCTCACTGAGATTACCTGCACGAGGAATTTTCAATTTCAATTTGTCACTGGTAACATCGACGAGCTTACTTTTAAAACGGGCTTAAAAACAATACATACCAACGTTGCTGAAGACACAATAGGGAACTACGTCCCTAATCCAATTCTCAATAGCAATGTATAACAAATCGCTTCCGAAGAGAGTAAATTACCACGTAGCACCAGATCCATTCTAGGTCAGTTTAGATCCGGTTGGTCACACATCTTAAACAACTACATGAGTAAAATGACCCGAAAATTGCTGACAAGTGTCGCGGAGGTGAGAACAAACCACATAATACAAACCACTATTCAATTTTCCATAAAACCCAACCGACCTGACGAAAGAAGATTTGTGGAATCAAGGGCAGTAGCAAACTTTCTGAATTTGGACATGAAGCCGGAAGATCAGGTCTGCACCTGTCACTACAACAACATATCCTTCCTAATTTCACTAAGTAACCAACATTTGTGTATGGCAATAATGTGTGTATGGCAGATGGCAGCATTATATATCGGCTAATACTTGTATTGCATTGAAATAATCTTCAAATGTTTGATTCTTTTTGAAAGGAATGAATTTTATTGCTTTAGTAGTGAGAATAATTATAGATGAAATTATGAGGAAAAATTTGCTGTTTTAGGGTGGATGTATATAGAACATATACATGTGGATTTTTCTACTAATTTTCTATAGAACCAAATAATAAATGAAATAAATTATAAATGTCAAGCAAACTATTGCCACATAACCTCAGTTAAAAAATAATTTAATCTGATTAATCGTCCAGCAAGAGCAAAGCATCTAAGCAATGAGTATATTAAAGTTAGTACAAAATGGTTCGAAACTGGTAAAACCTTTCTCTATAGCTAGAACAACTAGATCGTTATCAAAAACGGTTTCGATTAATAATGAAATTCAAGTAAATAAAAATTATATAATTCTGAAATGTCAAATCATACTCTTCATCTCTTTTCATTTAACATTTTAGCTGGAATACCTAGAAAATGATAAAAAAGGGATTGTCGTTCTTGGCTTAAATAAAATCAAAACAAGCAATGCGTTTAGTAGATCATTTGTGAGTGATCTAACGACAGTAGTTAATGAGTTAGCAAATGATAATACTATTCGAGTAACAATAATCCGAAGTTTAGTTCCAAAAATATTTTGCGCTGGTATTATTTTTTTTAATTCAAAATAGAAATTACTATTTTAAATCTATAATATATTTTAAGGTGCTGATTTGAAAGAACGTTTTACACAAACGCCGAATGAAATAACAAGTTTTGTCGCGTCATTAAAACAACTGTTAATCAATATTAGTCAGCTTCCAATGCCAGTCATCGCTGCAATGGATGGTGCTGCATTAGGAGGTGGATTAGAATTGGCATTAGCATGCGATATACTCATAGCATCTAAAAATGCAAAATTAGGATTAGTTGAAACAAAGTGGGCGATTATTCCTGGCGCTGGTGGAATTCAAAGATTATCGCGCACTTTAAATACTTCAAAAGCAAAGGAATTAATTTTTACAGCAAAAATTCTCAATGGAACAGAAGCAGAATCATTAGGTTTTGTTAACTATGCTGTTGAACAAAATGATACCAAAGATGCAGCTTATATGAAAGCCATAGATATTGCATTACAAATTTTACCAAATGGTCCAATCGGAGTACGTTTAGCGAAAAAGGCTATAGACAAAGGCTCTGAAACTGATATAAATACAGGATTTGCAATTGATGAAGCCTGTTATGCCCAAACTCTACCGACAAGTGATAGATTGGAAGGTTTAAAAGCATTTATGGAAAAAAGAAAACCAAATTACACTGGTGAATGAGGGTTACTCTTTTACTTACCACTTCAACATTCCTAACTGTTTATAAAGTTATTTTTGTTTCATTTATCAATCATATTTTAATACATACATTTAAAACAACCTTTCTTTACCTTTAAAAATAGTTCACAATGGGTTACATTAGGGTAACCCGTACTTCAGGAATCAGGAGACGGTCATGTGATGATTAATTATCATCACCCCGGTTCTAGTTCCGTTTAAATATATTAGGGCCGATTGTATGAATGCGGATAGAAGATAAATCCTCGGATTAATCGTCGTTTGTATATATACAAACGACGATTAATCCGAGGATTTATCTCCTATCCGCATTCATACAAGCGGCCCTTAATGAATTTTGAGTGAAAATCAACCATTAGGTTTGACTTCTACAGTAGGAATTGATATTGTTTCGTTTTTTTATTTAATGGAAACATTGAACAGTTTAAGATGTCGTTTTTGAACTGTACTCCAAGCGAACTCCTAAGATAAGCTTTTTCTGTTAGACCCTTTTAACGAAATTTTGAGATTTAACAGGACAACATTTATTGGTCTCATTCTCTTCGGTGAAGCCCATCCACGCCGAAAGTAGTTCAGAGTTCTCGTCGCTAAAATTTTTAAATTACAAGTTAAATCTTAACACATCATACCAAGCATAGATGGTTTGTAAACGTTCTGTTACATGCAAATAAGTGGTTGATGAAGAATAAAATATGCATACCAACTCTGCCAAAGCTTTGGGCAGTACCACAGAACTTCCTTCGTCAGAGTCGCATTCGCTGGACATGTAAATAGCGGGTCAACATCATACGGAGTGCGCTCACGTCAGTATCTTGGGAGTCGATTCTTTTTATATACTTATTTAATATTCGTGACCAATCGGATCTTAATTGCGCTAGAATGCATCTAATTGTCTCGCAGCACTAGATGCATTCTAGCTGAATTAAGATCCAGTTGGTTATGTATAGTGGGAGGGATCGATTTTGATCGATTATGATCAATGTGAATCTACGGGTCTGACTACCCTGCGTACTCCAGTCCCTGCCATTGACATATGAGTTAGCGTGAGATATCACATTCACATACCACTGGCAATGGCAGGAGATGTCATTAGCCAAGATGATATCTTAGGGTGCTGGCGGACGAACTTTAATTAGTCAACGGCATATATATATATATATATATATATATACATATATATATATATATATATATATATATATATATATATATATATATATATATATATATATGTATATATATATATATATATATATATATATATATATATATATATATATATATATATATATATATATATGTATATATATATATATATATATATATATATATATATATATATATATATATATATATATATATATATATATATATATTTATATATATATTTATATATATATATATATATATATATATATATATATATATATATATATATATATATATATATATATATATATATATATATATATATATATATATATATATATATATATATATATATATATATATATATATATATATATATATATATATATATATATTTATATATATATATATATATATATATATATATATATATATATATTTATATATATATATTTAATATATATATATATATATATATATATATATATATATATATATATATATATATATAAAGCAGTGGTCAATATTATAGCGCAATAAATAGTTTACTTTTTGAACTTGCAAAAATTGTTCAAAAAGTAGACACTAAATTTTCGGCTTGCACATTTTATAATATTAGTTGATCACAAATTTAAATAACGTAGACAAATTTTATTGCTTTTCATTAAGAAGAGAATAAAATGATAATAAAGAGAACATGACAAAAATGAGCGTGGCATAATTATAGCGCATGAGCAATGGAAAGTGCCGAAAGTGATAAATAACGGTAATTTGTTATAAAACTAGCCGAGATTAATTAATTTGGTTCAGTCTTGCAAAATTAATGATACAAGTTAGTGAACGCAATTAAATGTTTAGCAGCAGTACTGAATTTAATATAATGGGTCGAAAAAGTGTTACTTCAGAACAGAAAATATCAATAAAAACGTTACTTTGGGAAAATTATTTCCATTCTGAAATTTCAAAACGATGTAATGTTTCTGGAAAATGTGTCTGCAATATTGCCAAAAAGGTTTCGGCGGGCTTGCCACTTGAAAATGTAAGAGGCCAAAGACGTCGTAGATGCACAACTGCTGCTCAAGATCGTTATTTAGTTCAGCTATGCAAAACAAATCGAGCAGCAAGTAATCGTAATCTTGCAAACGAATGGTCATCTTAAATTGAAAAGCCAGTTAGTGCAAGAACAACTCACCGTCGTCTTGTGGAAAGTGGTCTCAACAGCTACTCTCAGAAATGTCGTCCACTCCGTAACAAACTTCAAAAAAAGAAGAGGCTTAAATGGTGTAAATCGCACAAAAATTGGTCCACTAGAGACTCGGATCAAGTTATCTTTAGTGATGAGTCTCACTTTCAATTAATAAATAGAAAAAATCGAGCGTTTGTGCGCCGAAGTCAGCAGGAAAGCGATCAACCATTTTGTTCAGGCACATTCAAATCAGGCACAGGGCGGTGGTGGGTGTTTAAGTGTATGGGGTTGCTTCAGTGCACATGAAATTGGTCCATTGCTGTTCTATGAAGGGCGATTGAATGCTAGAAACTAGATTGATTTGATTTCTGAGGAGTTACCGGAATATGTTGAACAACTTCTCGGAATTGATGGAAGCCAATGTTATTTTCAACAGGATTACGCACCATGTCATAAGGCAGCATTAGCTTTGAATTGGTTTCAAAACAAGAGCATTCAACTTTTGGATTGGCTGGCAACATCACCAGATATTAATCCAATCGAAAACTTATGGTTAATAATTGATCAAGACCTTCAAAAGTACACGATTTCAACACAAAGTGAGTTGAAGAATGCAATAAAGGACATTTGGTCAAAAATTTCTATCAATAAATGTACTAAGTTAGTCCATTCTGTTCAAAATCGTATTAGGCTTATTATTAAAGCTCGTGGTGGAAATATTTCCTCATACTAACACTTATATTTTTAATAATTTCACTAATATATTGTAAGTGCGCTATAATTGTACATCAAAAAGTTAAAATAATATTACAGAACATCGAATTTTTTTGTTTTTTAAACTTAAGTGAACTTGTAAACTATTTTATTTTGTTACAAATATAAATTCTTTTTTTTTATATAAAAAATTTCATTTATTTCATATGGATATTGTTATTTAATACGGAAATATGTAAAGTGCGCTATAATTCTGACCACTGCTTTTATATATATATATATATATATATATATATATATATATATATATATATATATATATATATATATATATATATATATATATATATATATATATATATATATATATATATATATATATATATATATATATATATATATATATATATATATATATATATATATTTATATATTATTTATATATTACACTCCATCAGGGCGTATGCGCATTCATTCATGAGAGTGTTGCGTATACACGCTTTCCAAATGTTGAACTACACGGTAACGGCTTCAATTCAATGGTTTTAAAGATTTGTCTTTCAGAAATTACTTTTTTTACAATAGCTTTATACCGGTCTTCCAACAAACGCAACCCAAACTTTTTTAATCTACTGACAAAAATTGTAAGCGAGATTAGAGCAAAGTCCCCTAGTTGTGAAGTTATCGTTACCGGTGACTTCAACGTCCACAACAAATCATGGTTGGAATTCTCCAAATCGACCGACGATGTTGACAATAGTGGAAGACTGGCAGAAATTTTTGCCGCGTCTCAGGGACTATTCCAAATTGTTAAAAACCCGACTTTCACTCCCCGTAATGGCGGTGATAATAGTTTTCTTTTAGATCTCTATTTTACCACAATGCCAGATATTACGAGTGCCGATGTCGCGAAAGGTAGTATTGGAAATTCTGATCATTATTTGATTTCATCAGTTAACAAAACTGATTTACTTAAAACTACAGCTCCCAAACTCCGTAAAATATTTAACTACTCAAAAATGGATAAGAGTGGTCTTCAAAATTTTTTTCCATGGTTTCTCTTTCGATCGTCATTGTTTTTACACTGACAATGTAAATGTTTCTGCTCAAAACTTTACAAAAACCATCCAATTTGCTATCAATAAATTTGTCCTTTTCTCCATAGTATAACCCAAACAAAAATACTGCCAAAACGGCACTTAGAAACAAACGTAGATCATTTAATATTTGGATTCATAACAAAACTTCCACTAATCGATCCCAATATCTAAAGGTCGACAAAATATCTAACCAGATTATCTCAAACGAAATGTCTGAAATTGATAGAGCGAAAGCCTCAAAACTTACGTCAGTGTCTGTTTCTGACAAGAGTTTCTACAGTGTCATTAATTCTTTAAATTCTGGTACAAAATTTTCTATTCCCCCTATTATTGATGGTGATTTAATCGTCAATGATCCCGCAAGAAAAGCTAACTTGTTCGCTGAACGCTTTGCTCTGAACTCCACTGTTTTGGAAACTCCTAAAGAAATACCCCAAATCCAGTCTTCAGGAGTTAATATGAATGAACTTCACTTCAAACCCAAAATAGTCGCCAAACTTGCACCAACTTTGACTAAAATATTCTACCAATCCTACAAATCTGGTATATTTCCCTCGTGCTGGAAGTTGGCAAATGTCCAGTCCATCCCCGAAAAGGGACCAAAATCCGATATTTCAAATTATAGGCCAATAGCTTTACTATCGGTCCTATCCAAAGTCTACGAGCATTATGTTAATACACACATTTCAAAATTTCTGGAAGAAAATCATTTAATATCCGACAACCAATACGGTTTTCGAAACAAAAGATCAACTACCGATCTATTAAACTATGTAGCGCATTGTTGGAACAGCATACTTGATAAAGGTGGTGAAACATACGTTATCGCTTTAGACATCTCCAAGGCATTCGATCGAGTCTGGCATGCCAACTTAATCAACAAGCTCGTTGCGTATGGTTTTCATCCCAATGCTGTGAAGCTGATTCAAAATTTTCTATCCAACCGATACATTCCGGTCTCCTTAGACGGATTTTCTTCTGAGTCTAAACTAATTAACGCTGGTGTACCTCAAGGCTCAGTATTGTCCCCAACCCTATTTTTGATTTATATCAACGAATTGCTGAAAATCACCAGCAACCCAATAAATAGTTTTGCAGATGATAGTACTCTGCACAAGTCGTTCGAGCCCCTTCCTTCAAAAGGTAAAATGCACGAACGAATTAATCCCGCCCGGAGAGACGATGCCATAAACGTGAATAAAGACCTTAAAAAAAGTTGCCGATTGGGGTGACCAAAACCTGGTCAATTTCAACTCTACCAAAACACAGCTGTTGATTGTTTCCAGATCAAAGACCGAGTTCCCCAAAGATATTTTATTCAGTATGTGTGATGAACCAATAGGTGAATGTAAAAACATTCGTTTATTGGGTGTCACAATGACCTACTCTGGAACGATCATGTAATGGCGATGGTAAAAAGCGCGTCTAAAATACTCGGCCTCCTAAATATACAAAAATTTTTCCCTCCATAACAATTGCTCCATGTTTATAAGGCCTATATTCGTCCCTGTATGGAGTACTGCTGTCAAGTTTGGGGTGCTGCTTCTGTTTCCATCTTGGGTCAATTGGACTCTGTTCAAAAGCGAGCTATACGAATTGTGGCTGATCGAGCTTTGACATCAAAACTTGATTCCCTACAACATCGTCGCACTGTTGCTGACCTCGTTGTTTTATCGTCATCAACAGTGCTCAGATGAAATCAGCATCATGCCTCAAACTTATTCTTACTCCCGTTCCACTCGGCAATCGGCTACCGCAACCAGTGAAACAGTCGAGATCCCGCGGTCGTACTGGCAGATCGCAGAGACTTTTTTGTCCGAACTGCATACAAATGGAATAGTTTGCCGGAACCCTTAGTCTCAGGTAGCTTCAACCCGCAGAGGTTTAAAAAAAGCGTTCATCAGGTCTAGACCTAGGTCTTAAAAGGTATTTATGTGTTGTTGTGACACATATTCTAAACCCTATTACACAACACTTTTTATTTAAAAAAAAAAATAGTAAATAATTATACGAATAGATTTGACCCGCAAGTTATTGCCAAATGCCTCGCATGTGAGCGTACAACTCATGATGTTACCACCTATTTACATTTCCAGAGAATGCGACGGATCTGACGAAAAACGATGAAATATATGAGTAAAGGCAATAGAGTAGCGCTGGGAAAGCAATTTTCTATAACACAATTTTTTATTTTGTTGATTTATTAAAATCTAACTCTGCGAATGAAGAAATTACTAAATACTTTTTTTTATCATCTTCACTTAATGGATTGTTACCAGGTCTATCAACTACCGCAACATGCATTCCTGCCGCTGATGCAGCTTCCGCTTCTATAATGAAAGTTTATTTAAAATATGTAATGCAGCTAACGTATGTTATTGGGATAACTACCGTTTACAATATCAGTCAGAAATAAAATTTTATTCGGTAAAACTGATAACGAGCTTGCTATATTTATGTAGCTCGATCTTTCTTGTTTGAAACCACTTGTTGTGTCGAAATGTCCAGAAATGTACTTCAATAAATTTCCATATTTACTGTGACCAAACAACAATTTTTGTGCTTGTACACTTCCACTAGAATAGATAAATATTTTTATATTCTGTGCGGTCCATCTTTCAAAAGCAACTGGAACATCTTCATAAATTCTAGAAAAATAAGAATTTATGAATATAAGTTCGAATTGAAAAAACTCAATTTTATTTACTGACTCTCCTTGCAGTTCTCCTTTATTATAACCTTTCTCCCATACTAAACCTTGTAAATTTTTTAGCCCTGTTACTTTACGATCGTTGTCCATTAACCATTTAATATAATCCATTAAACTCTGAAGAGAGGCACTTTGATCATTTCCAATTTCATTAAATGAAACTACATTATCACAAATATACGAGTTATTGTCGGAAAGGGACTGTTTCAACAATTCAATAGATTCTTGTACACTAGTATCATCCCAGTTGAATTTTAGAAATGTTTCTAAATTTTTTGAAGCGAATGGGAATAAAACCTTCTACAAAAATGTTTGGATTGATAACTAAATTTATTTCTATGTCATGTATTTTGGGGATATTACTTTTTCTTAGGCCCCAAAAAATTTTTTTTTTATTTGATAGAGAATCACTCACTGAAGCGAATAAAACCAAAACGAGTTGTATCGGAGCCCCGGGGTCCAAGATACAGGCCTTTGAAAAAAGCAAAATCCATACAAAATTGCACTGGTTTTGACAAAAATTTTTTATTTTTTACTTATTTTTGCTTCATTTCCTATGTACTTAGAAGATAAACGATCAAAACTGTCCCTTTTACAAAATTTTTTTTAATTTACGATAAAAATAATAAAAAAAAATCCACTCGCGCCTAAGTTAAAGTAATCTTGCCTCAAATGGTCATAACGTAGGCCCCTAAGGTTATAATCATTTTTTTTTAAGTTATTCATGTTGATTCTTTAAAATTATATATCAAAAATAACATTAAACGTCATTTGAATTGCAAAATTCGGTAAAAAAAAGGATACTTTTATACGATATTTTTTTTTCAAAGGCCTATATCTTGGTCCCCGGGACTGATTTTCAAAAAATTTTTTTTGTAATATGCTTATAAAAGTGCCCTTAAAAAAAATAAAAAAAAATTGGCCGGGGCCTAAGATAAAGTAATCTTGCCTGTATTTTATGATATATACCTTAACAAACTCAATAGGGGTTGTAGTTCCTTCGATGTCACATAAAATAATTTCACAGTTTGTCATTTTAAACACTATCGGTTACATCTAGGATTTTGATTCCAACAGTTTTATTACAACTCCAGAAACTGACTGACGTGTTTTAGATAAAAATTACAAACGAGAACTAAAATTTAATTTTTGGTTAGTATGTGAACTAAGCTTTAACAAAGTCTACAAAGTTATACATCATTTTTGGGACTCACAAGTCACTATCAACCAAAGAATTAAGAGAATAGAGGGAGTGAAATTGATGATAAAAATTGAAGCAATTTTTGCTAAATTGTTACTAACACACTGGCGTTTTAGTAGAGGCGCCGTAAATATTTCTATTATTGCATTTGGAATTCAATTTAAGCGTATTTTTGCCCCCAAAATTAATATAAAAAAGAGACGCCATTAAATAGAAAAACAACATAAAAAAATTTGACAATACAACATAAAAAAATTTGACAATTTAAAATGGAAGCATTCTTGATTTTAGATTATATTTTTTTCTCGAAAATATTTAAAAAACTTAAAACTTATTAATCGAAAAGTAAATTATAATATCAATATCAGTTATCTATGATGAGAAATTACATCCTGTATACGTTTTCGGTAATTTTTACACGTCATTATCACACTACATATTTAATGTTTTATTCAAAATTTTCACTTAAATATATTAATTTTTCTTTAAAATTATTTTTAAATTATAATAAAATCACTAGCATTTTTTATATTTATTATAAATTTGTCAAAATATCACCACGATAAATAATAAAAACAATTTTATTAAAACCAAATTATAACCAAACCAAACAATGTTTTTTTGACAACTTAAAATGGACAAATACGAGAGGAGAAGAGAAAAACTACTTCAAATATTTTTGTGTATATATACAGTAGTTTCATTTCCTTATAGTCTCTTAATTCTTTGCTATCAACAATTCCAATTTGTTTTAAAATGTGTTGAATGAATTTTAATGAACAAATTTGAATTGTTTACATACTGCAATTAGTTTAATTGGTGGTCTGGATGCAAGAATCAGGTAAGTCCAAATTTTCTTTTAAATGAATTTCTGTCTGGTCAATTTAGTATTGTTTCGATTTATACTAGAACTGGGGTTTCTACTGCCACATCAGCTGGTTCTTTTATCAATCGCTTCAGCTAGAAACATTGCTTATAAAATAACTTGATTAAAATGACTACGCGAGTTATAAGCTATTGTTTCGCGGCACGGTTAAATAGGAATAACACCTAATCTAACTATCTGTCAGATAATAAATTAATGTTCCAAATTAAAAATCTAGCTTATGTTAAATTTCGAATCGCGTGGCATCTGTTTCTACGCAGATTCATGGTATAACGATTTTATATATTTTCATTTTACCATGACACAGATTAGGCCCGCTATACACTTGAGCTAAACTATGTGAACTATGCGAACTATGTTTTTTGTATACAACGTAATTATAAAAAAAACATTACGGAAACAAATAATTTAAAAAAATAAAATAAAAAAGGAAACATTATACATTCATTACATTTTGTTTAAAAAATATTATTCGCGTTAAAACATTATTTTTTAAAAACATAGTTCGCATAGTTTAGCTCAAGTGTATAGCGGGCCTTGTAATCCTTTTGAAATTTTTTAGTGGATTGAAGTGCATAAAATTTCTAAATTTGTAAGTGTGGACAAATTTTTGTGGCGAACGCGTGCCGCGCAAATATTTTCGCCGCAAAAATATTTTATCACACAAATATTTATTCACGTAAATTTTTACGTCACTCCGCTCAATCCATTCGTGAAAACGAGAAGAGGTTATATTAATTTTCTGAATTGTTTGTTTTTGTCGAGGCTTTTGTACTTTCCTGGTTAAAATTGTATATTTTGATATTTATATTAAAATATAATATTTATTTCAAATAAATAATTATGGATATGAACTAAATAAATTTTTAAGTTGTGGAAAGCGTCCACACTAGAAACCATGCGGTGCAAATCTCTTTGATGTTTGTCAAAAAACCGACATACGGATCGTGTGTGTTGAATGTGAAAAAAATTCTTACGTCCTTTCCGTGCGCCGCATACGTCCACACTACGTAGAATGCGCAGTAAATATTTGCGGCGCGTGCGTTCGCCGCAAAAATTTGTAGGTGTGGACCCGGCATAACGATCATGCACATTGTTTTTTTATATGTGAACAACCGGTTATTACCTTTTGGAGAAATATTTAAATTTTCAACTGCTAGATAGTGTCAACTTAAAAGAGTAATAAAAATGTTGTCTTAAAATCTATTTAAAAATAAATAAAAAGTAAAATAAAATATGTTAACTAATTTTACTGTAGTAATTAGTGTTTTGGAACTATATGATGTACTATGTATGTATAAATTAGATGTTATTAACGAAAATTGTAGTGCTTTAGAAGTTTTTTGAAGACTCCCAAATTTTATTTTTGTTATTAATTTACCATATGTACAACAAATAATTATAAAGATTAGCTGAGGATTTATATTTTGATACGCCGTTCTATTACTTCTAAATCAATCCACTCGATTATAAAAGTGGTTTTTTGTATAATAATTGCATTTTAATAATGTTTTAGATAACAAATTGAAATTGATGTTCCGCGGAATATTCTAATTAATTTTTTAATTGAACTACGTGTCATTAGCAGATTTGAACATGTTATCATGACTATCTAAAAAATGTATAATGTGTATTTTGCAATTCTCCACTAACGCATATACTCAGTTTTGATAAAGCCTCGATGACACTATAAGTAAGGGATATAACATGCACCAGTCACCACTAGGATGATGCCTTTTGTTGGGGATTTTAACCCGACATTTTATGATTAAAAAATTTAAATAAAAGTAAACATTAGTTATTAGCTAAGACTATGTTGCAATCGATGATGAAAATTTACATTTTATTGTAGAATTTAAAATAATTTCAAACTTTAACATAGTTTAAGCTGATCTTCGATTTTCAAAAGTAACAAACCAGTAAAACCTTTGGTTTATTACGAATAGATCCTTATGTTTGTTTAATTTTATGACACCGGTACTTATTTGACCATATTTCAAGTTTACAAGCTTTTAATCGAGGTTTAGTTTTTTATTGTACGATTATCAGTTTACGAGATAAAAAGCAAAGAAAATTGTAGGAAATCTAAAAAATTCATCTAAGGGTAAAATATAGGTAAAATTTGGTTTACCTCGGCGATTTTGTAGCCATCCTCGGAGTGGTTACCCTCGGTTCTATTAATTTTAAAGCGATGTCACATGCTCTCTGAAAGAATGGAGTAAATGAGCGATATAAGAAGCGTTTCAAACCTCGCTTTTTAGGCTAATTTTATATGGAGATTTATCAATATTACTGATTTCACCTTTGGCATAAGATAGTAAGTTTGTTTGTTTTCCTTATGTCTCTAACTGGTGAAGCTTGGAAATAATTCCATGGATTTTGTTTTGTAGCAATGCCATATGTATTCATTATGTTCACGGACCGGCACATATATTCTTCATGCAGGTTGTCTCTCTGGGCCATCAAATTACATCCACTAGGGTTTCTTTAGCCTCTGTTGCTTGAGTTGCTTGGTGTGAGTGTCAGAGACTTTAATAGTTTATACAGGTGCTGCTTAGTTTATTATAACTATAAGTCTTCCAATGGCTTTGTACGTTGCAATAATTAAAATCTTATTTAATCATTTTTAATTTCCCCATTTCGTCCAGTGCTTTCAACGCATTCCTGCTGTTTAATTAAGAGTTCATCTGTTGTGTATAAGCCAGTAGTAATTTGACCAGTATTATGACCAGTTAGATAAAACGTAACCCCCAACCAACAGTATCGTATTTTTCACTGTAGGACTGAGTATGTTGTCAGCTTGGAGATGTTAATTTTGATATACGCTTCCTTCGTTCATGTAATGAAAATTTTAGAAATGAAATTTTCATTAGATATTTCCATCTTTCGACTTTTACACCGTTTATTCAAACTGTTTAAGTAGATGTTCAGTTTTATGTTGAGTTCAAACTCGTTTTGGGTAGCACGCACAATGCAGTCGTCTGTATATGACGCGATAGTTATTCTTTATGGTTGAGTAATACACCTTGTTAGATTTACAAAACTCAACAAATGATTGTGACTTCTAAGGCAGATGCTCAATCAGTGCTTTGAAAGAGCTGTCAGATTCGTATTTGACATGACATTTAGAAGTGCAGCGTGCGACACACATCAAGTGCGTCTAAGATTGTCCTGGCATAAGGGCGTTTTTGGTTCAGGCAATTGGTTCGATTTCGAATTCTGCGCGGAGCTGTGATTCGCTTGTACTATGCGTAAACCCGACCATTGTAAGAAGAATAATTAGACATATAATCATCTACGTGATATGCTTTCCCGGTGTCCGTCCGAATTTCTGCATAATTGATTTACTCACAAACTATAAGTGCTATCAAGTTGAAATTTTCTACAGTTTTTAAATGTGTTTTTCCACGCCTACTGATAACAAAAAAAATTCAACTATTTGTTTTCTTCTATATTTTATGAACATAGATAAGGAGATAGTAAAACAAAAGTTTTTTTGTAAGGAATCGAGATTGGTTTAGAATAATCGAAAAAGATCAAAATATTTAAAAAAAAAAATTTCATTGATTTTTCGACTGCTTAGTGTTTTAGATATTGCCAAAAACGAGTGTTTGTTTTCCTGTCACCCCCCTTCCCTTAACTTCGAACATTAAACAAAAAAAAATTCATGGTTATGGGCAATTTTGTAAAAATTGAACGAAAACTATAGCGGTCGGCTCATTTTTAATGTTATTTTGAGGGGTTTGAGAGGGGAAATTTTGAAAAAAATTTATTATTGACCTTGTCGAGTGGGAGGGGGGGGGGGTATCATATAAAAGGTTAATTTTTTTTCTAGTTCAAAACAATTTAGTTCATTTTTTCATTGTTTTCTAGTCCAAAACAATTTTTTTTTGTAATTTTCAAAAGCGCAGTTTTTGAGTTATGTTCCAAAATGTGAAAAAATTTCCAACCCAAAATTTTGGATGAAGTACAAAATTGTTACAGTCAAGTAAATCGAGGTTGGGGATCTGTTCTTTTCGTTAGGTCTGATACAGCACCACTAGTGCAGAAACATAGTAGCCACCATTACTTCGATTTTAGCTCTGCTGGCAGTCATTGTAAATGTTCAACTAGCTGAAGTTCAAATCCTGTTGGTATACCGATCTCCCCAGTATATCAGTAGACAAATCACTCGACTGTGTTAACAATGCACCCGTTGGTAATAATTTGACGACACTTTTTCCTCCAACTATTGTGATAGGTGATTTTAATTTTGGTTTCAATAAAAATCCTCAAAACTGGCTCTCAACTTTTTTCTACGAAAAAATTTACAAACGTTTAAAAAAATTTACAAATGTTCAAAACTTTACTGAAACCATTCTATTCGGTATTACCAAATTCGTTCCCTTTTCAATAATGAAACCCCAACAAAAATATTTGTTTTCGAAAGCAGCCAAATTGGCTCTTAGAAACAAACGTAGATTATTTAATACTTGCATTCATAAAAAAAACTCTGTTCTTTCGAAACTTTCGAGTATGTCAATTTCTGACAAAAGTTTTTACAGTGCCATTAATTCTTTAAATTCTGGCACTAAATCTTCTATCTCTCCTATCATTGATGGTGACTCAATCATTACTGACCCTGCAAGGAAAGCTACATTGTTCGCGGAACGCTTTGCTTCAAATTCATCAGTTTTAGAAACTCCTAAAGAAATACCCCAAATCCAGTCTTCAAGAGTTAATATGAAACAATTACATTTCAAACCCAAAATTGTCGAAAAACTTTTAAGGGGGTTAAACAACAGCAAAGCCTCTGGTCTGGACAACATTCCACCTGTTATTCTGAAAACATTTTCAAAACAACTTGCACCAGCTCTCACCAAAATATTCTATAAATCCTATAAATCTGGTATTTTCCATCCTGCTGGAAGTTACGGAACGAAATGTGATATTTCAAATTATAGACCAATAGCCTTACTCCCAGTAATGTCTAAAATATACGAGCACTATATTAATTCACACATATCCAAATTTTTGGAAGACAACCATTTGATATCTGACAGCCAATACGGTTCAAGAAACAAAAGATTAACAACCGATCTATTGAACTATGGCACATCTTTGGAATAGTATACTTGAGAAAGGTGGTGAAACGTACGTGATCGCACTAGACATGTCCAAGGCATTTGATCGAATCTGGCATGCCAACTTGATCAACAAGCTCGTTGCGTACGATTTTCATCCCGCAATCGTGAAGTTAATTCAAAATTTTCTGTCTAACCGATACATCTCGGTATCTATAGATGGGTTTTCTTATGCGTCTAAATTGAGAACCGCTGGTGTACCCCAAGGCTCAGTTTTATCTCCCACTTTACTTTTAATTTATATCAACGAACTGTTGCAAATCACCAGTAACCCAATAAATAGTTTTGCAGATGATAGTACACTGCACAAGTCATTCGCCCCTCTATCTTCAAAGGGTAAAATGCATGAACTAATAAATCCCGTCCGGAGAGACGCTGCCATAAATGTAAACGAGGACCTAAAAAAAGCCGCCGATTGGGGTGACAAAAATTTGGTCAATTTTAATTCCACCAAAACACAACTATTGATTGTTTCCAGATCAAAGACCGACTTTCCCAACGATATTTCAATTAATATGTGACGACCGAATAGACGAATATGAAAGCATTCGTTTATTGGGAGTCACAATATCCAATGACTTACTCTGGAACGATCATATAATGGCCATGGCAAAGAGCGCGTCAAGAATACTCGGCTTCCTCAATAGATGTAAAAAATATTTTACTTCGCAGTTCGCATCAATTACTCCACATTTATAACTTTATAAGTCCTATATTCGTCCCTGTATGGAGTATTGTTGTCAAGTTTGGGGCGCTGCATCTGTTACTATCCTAGCTCTTTTGGACTCTATTCAAAAGCGTGCTATACAAATTGTTGGTGATCGAAATTTAACATTAAATCTTGATTCCACAACATCGACGCACTGTTGCTGATCTCGTGGTTTTTTATAAATATCGCACCAGCAGTGCTCGGATGAAATCAGGTCCATAATGCCTCAGACACATGTTTCCCCGTTTGACTCGTCAATCGGTTTGTGCAGGCAGTCGAACTGTCGAGATTACTCACTGTCATAGTAATAAAATGCAAAGGGATTTCTTTGTGCGTACATCGTACAAATAGAATGCTTTGCCCGAATCAATAGTCTCGAGTGCCTTCAATCCACAAAGATTTGAAAAAAGCGTCCACTAACACCTCAAGACGCATGTTGTTGTGGGACCTAGGTCTTAAAAGGTATCTATGTGTTGTTGTGACACATTTTGTAATTCCTACTACACAACACTTTTTATTAAAAAAAAACAAAAAAAGTTTTGTGTTTTAAAGTAAAAATTAATTAAATACAATTAATTACAAAAACATTTTATGACAGTTCATAAAAACAACTACAAAAATATGGAGGGGCTGAAATCTGACAGCTCTGAGATATCAAGACTTCGGTCTGGGTTAAGAATTTGTATATAGTTTTCGGCAAAATACTTTTATGAGGACATGGTTTTTAGTTTTGGGCAGCGATGTATATCAAACATACCTCTAAAGTACAAGTATTTTTTATCTCTGTTTAAAAAGTTATTACAAAACTAACACGAAACATCAATACGTTGCCGGAAAATTATAATCAAAATTCCAAAAATATTGTTAAATTAAATAAAATCAAACTTTTTCAAAATTCCAAGAATATTCCAAAAATTAGAATAAAATCAAATATTTAAATATTTTCTAAATTCCAATAATATTTCAAAAATTCTTAAAAATTCAAACTTTTTCCAAAATTCTAAAAATATTGCAAAAATTATTACAAAATCAAAAATTTAAAATTTTTTCAAAATTCCAAAAATTAAAATAAAATCAAAAATTTAAAATTTTTAAAGTTCTAAAACTATTCCAAAAATTCTTACAAAATCAAAAATTAAAACTTTTGCCGAAACTCTAAAAATATTGCAAAAATTATTACAAAATCAAAAATACAAACTTTTTCAAAATTCCAAAAATATTTCAAAAACTATAACAAATTCAAAAATTTTCATGTCCAATTTCATTTTAAATTACATTTACGTCATAAAAACAGCTACATTTTTTTTCCCAAAAAATTGGCTAAAAAATTAAATGAAATCATTTTTTGACACATTATTTTTTGACAAACTTATAATGCCATAATTCTCTATAATAATAATAAAATATCATGTCATACGAACTATTAATTTTATTTTTTTCTAAGAAAACAGGGTAAAAAATAAATAAAACCCTTTCTTTTGACACACTTGACAACATTTTTTGACAAACTTATAATGCCATAATTCTCAATAATCATAGCAAAATTTCATTTCAAACAAACAATTTTATTTTTTTTCCAAAAATTAGGTAAAAAACTAAATAAAAATCTTTTGACACACTTGACAACATTTTTTTGACAAACTTATAATGCCATAATTCTCAATAATAATAATAAAACTTCATTTCAAACAAACAATTAATTTTATTTTTTTTCCAAAAAATTGGGTAAAAAAATAAATAAAAATCTTTCTTTTGACACACTTGACAACATTTTTTTGGCAAACTTATAATGCAATAATCTAGATTTTGGTCTCACATACTAATCCCGACCATCAAGATTTCTCCAAATTCAATGTTCCTACTCGTAATCACTTAAAATGAACGTTTTTTAAGCAAAAAATATGCAAATTTCCTTGTTTTGACACACTTGACGTTTTTTTGAAATCTTTCAAAATAAATTGAACTGCCAATTTGAAATCGTTAAATTTTAAATAATGCTTATGTATATGTGTATTTAATTTTTAACTCGAGTCCCCGCCCACATTTATTTAAAAATTAAATCTGCTCTCGAGTAGAGTTAAAAATTAAATACACATATACATAAGCATTATTTAAAATTTAACGATTTCAAATTGACAGTTCATTTTATTTTGAAATTGCAGCATATATATTTTTTTCAAATTCTGAGTGAAATGCAAGTTTTCTATAACAATATGGTTAGTAATTTCTATCTTAGTTTTTAATTTTGTCGGTTTTAATTTTATTCAATTGAAGCATTTTATGAAAGAATTATTCTGACATACGATTTTAACAGATTGTATTAGTATTTGTGTATTTAATATTTTACTTAATGAGCATCGTTCAGAAATTATTTAACTATAGTTATTAAATATTTTAATGCGGTTTAAAGTTTCTGAACGTACTCCCGATCATGCAAAAAATAGTTATTTAAGTATTAAGGACAGTAAGAGTGTTTTACTTTTACCGATTGAGGATATATGTTTTGAGATCGAGACGAAGTCGAGATCTCTAATATATCCGAAATCGGTAATACTCCTTATGCCCAAAATGCTTATTATATATTTTGCACGATCAATAAAAATTCAATTTAAATTATTTAAATAATAAAATTCATTTTTAAGTTTTAATGTTTTAAAGAAAATTTCTTAAAATTTCATTTCAAAATAATAGGTCTGCGTTTCATCATAATTCTATAGGTTTTTTTAACTAACTTTCATAGAATATTTTTTCAAAATAAATTGCTTTTAAATCTTTTAATTGCAATATTTTTAAAAGAATATTATTTAAAGTTGAAGTCAGTAAATTGCCCTACATAATTATTTAAATAAAAATCGTTTTTATTCACACCATGGGGTCTCCCTTACCGGTAAGTAATTACTTACTGCTTGCATGACCGGTAAGTAATTACTTACCGACCTGTGATTTGTAAACGAAACTTACTGTTTATTTACGAATCAGTAAACATGCAAAATCGCCTGATCGTGCAAAATAGTTATTTAAGTATTAAGGGCAATAAGAGTGTTTACCGATTGAGGATACTTTTACCGATTACTTTTACCGATTGAGGATATATGTTTTGAGATCGAGACGAAGTCGAGATCTCTATTATATCCGAAATCGGTAATACTGTTAATGCCCAAAATGCTTATTATATTTTTTGCACGATCAATAAAAATTCAATTAAAATTATTTAAATAATAAAATTCATTTTTAAGAAAGTTTTAAGAAAATTTCTTAAAATTTCATTTCAAAATAGTAAGGTTTGCGTTTCATCATAAATCTATAGGTTTTTTATTGCAAAACTTACTTTTAACGGATATTTTACACCTTGGGGTCTCCCTTACCGGTAAGTTAATTAGTAATTACTTACCGCCTGCATGGTCGGTAAGTAATTACTTACCGACCTGCGACTTGTAAAAGAAACTTACTATGTTTATTTATAAATCAGCAAACATGCAAAATCGCCTGATTGCCTGAGTAAGATAATTTGTGCAAGTCAAAATATTAAAGCTTAATACATAATTAAAAAAATTATCTAGGTAAAATTAATTTATTTATGTCTATGTTAATATATTTATGTCTATTTCTGACAAGAGTTTCTACAGTGCCATCAATTCTGGTGCATTAAACTGCATTAAATTCTAGTACAAAATCTTCTATTCCCCCTATTATTGATGGTAATTTAATCGTCAATGATCCCGCAAGAAAAGCTAACTTATTCGCTGAACGCATTGCTCTGAACTCCACTGTTTTGGAAACTCCTAAAGAAATACCCCAAATCCAGTCTTCAAGAGTTAATATGAATGAACTCCACTTCAAACCCAAAATAGTCGCCAAACTTTTAAAGGGGTTAAACATCAACAAAGCCTCAGGAATGGACAATATTCCACCCATCATATTAAAAACCTTTTCTAAAGAACTTGCACCAACTTTGACTAAAATATTCTACCAATCCTACAAATCTGGTATATTTCCCTCGTGCTGGAATCTGGCCAATGTCCAGCCCGTCCCCAAAAAGGGACCAAAATCCGATATCTCAAATTATAGGCCAATAGCTTTACTATCGGTCCTATCCAAAGTCTACGAGCATTATATTAATACACACATTTCAAAATTTCTGGAAGTAAATCATTTAATAGCCGACAGCCAATACGGTTTTCGAAACAAAAGATCAACCACCGATCTATTAAACTATGTAGCGCATTGTTGGAACAGCGTACTTGATAAAGGTGGTGAAACATACGTTATCGCTTTAGACATCTCCAAGGCATTCGATCGAGTCTTAGGCATGCCAACTTGATCCACAAGCTCCTTGCGTATGGTTTTCATCCCAATATTGTGAAGCTGATTCAAAATTTTCTATCCAACCGATACATTTCGGTCTCCTTAGACGGATTTTCTTCTGAGTCTAAACTAATTAACGCTGGTGTACCTCAAGGCTCAGTATTGTCCCCAACCCTATTTTTGATTTATATCAACGAATTGTTGAAAATCACCAGCAACCCAATAAATAGTTTTGCAGATGATAGTATTCTGCACAAGTCGTTCGAGCCCCTTCCTTCAAAAGGTAAAATGCACGAATGAATTCATCCCGCCCGGAGAGACGCTGCCATAAACGTGAATAAAGGCCTAAAAAATGTCGCCGATTGGGGTGACCAAAACCTGGTCAATTTCAGCTCTACCAAAACACAGCTGTTGATTGTTTCCAGATCAAAGACCGAGTTCCCCAAAGATATTTTATTCAGTATGTGTGATGAACCAATAGGTGAATGTAAAACCATTCATTTATTGGGTGTCACAGTTTCAAATGACCTACTCTGGAACGATCATGTACTGGCAATGTCAAAAAGCGCGTCTAAAAAACTCGGCCTCCTAAATAGATGCACAAAATTTTTCACTTCATACCAATTGCTCCATATTTATAAGTCCTATATTCGTCCCTGTTGTCAAGTTTGGGTGCTGCTTCTGTTTCCATCTTGGCCCTCTTGGACTCTGTTCAAAAGCGGGCTATACGAATTGTGGGTGATCGAACTTTGACATCAAAACTTGATTCCCTACAACATCGTCGCACTGTTGCTGACCTCGTTGTTTTTTACAAATATCGTCATCAACAGTGCTCAGATGAAATCACCAGCATCATGCCTCAAACTCATTCTTACCCTCGTTCTACTCGACAATTGGCTACCGCAACCAGTCACACTGTCGAGATACCACGCTGTCATACTGGCTGATCGCAGTAAGACTTCTTTGTCCGAACTGCATACAAATGGAATAGTTTGCCGGAATCCTTAGTCTCAGGTGACTTCAACCCGCAGAGGTTTAAAAAAAGCGTTCATCATGACCTTAGAACACCAGTTGTTGTGGGACCTAGGTCTAGACCTAGTTCTTAAAAGGTATTTATGTGTTGTTGTGACATATATTGTAAACCCTATAACACAACACATTTTATTCAAAAAAAAAATACTGAGTTTGTACTTTTTGTCGTTGGCTACTCCTGAGGATGTTCTAAAAAGACGAAATATATTGAGTGATCAGAGAGAAAATTATATCTTTTATTTTTTTAAATTTATATTAACGTGCGTATAAAACAAGTGCTAAACAAAAATGTTATAATATTGAGTGTCAAATTGTTAATGTTTTTAAAAGACAGTTTGTAAAAAAAACTTAAATTGAATTTTATAAAGTTATAGTTTATGAAAGAGTTTGTTAAAGAAATATATTATGGTTATGTTGGATTTTTAAAATAATATTGTTAATTGTAAAATAAATTGATTATTTAAAAGAAATAAAATAAAATGTTAAAATTTCCAAAAGAACACTGGTGCCTAAAATAATTACTTGAATGTAAAAATAATACAATATGTGAAAGTTATAGTGTAAAAAAAAATTAAAGCAATTTTTAAAATAATATAGTTTGTAAATGATGAACCATTATGTTAAAGTTTGTTAAAAACATTTTGTCAAAAGTTCAAAGTTAAACAGCCGTCAATTTATAATTTGTTAGAATTACTACTAAACATGATTGAAATAAAAAGTGTTTAAAAAATATTATAAAATGCAAAACAAAATTGATTTTTAAATATTTCAGTTTGTTAGAAGTGTTAAAATTTGTAAAAATAAAAAATAATAGGAATTTTATAAAATGTTTGTAAAAAAGGGATTATGACCAAAAATATTAAATTCTATGTTAAAATTTTGTTTTTGAAAGAAAAACATTGAATTAAGTTTTAGATAAAGAATGTTCCTAAATTAATAGAAATTGAGATTTGATTCGTTTGTGTCGGAAAGTGTTGCCAACAAAAAGAACAGCATGAGAGCTGATAGTTAAGTGTTACTAAAAATGGAACACTAGATGAAAATATGCCGGACCATTTTTTGGTTCCCATTTTGGAATAGACAGATCATCATTCCATTCTTCAAAACTACGTCTAATAAGACAAAAAAAATGTTAGTCTAAAAGTTGGTATCTAAGTTGCAAGTGAACGGCGTGGAGTTGAGAAAAATGAGAACGACACGTGGTTTGAACAAAACGAACCTCATGCCATACAGCTAGAGCAAATTGCTTGCGTGAATTGTAGGACACTTGTTAGGAAGTTTGTAAAAATAAAAGTAAAAAGGTTTGTAAACAAATATAGTTTGTTTTTAAAATATAGTTAATAAAATAATTATATTAAATTGGATGTTAAAATATAAAATTTTGCAGAAGCGCAATAATAAATCGGGTTTTAAAATAATATAGTTTGTAAAACGTTTAGTATTAATGTGTAAAATGGAAATATTACAGTGGATGTTAAAATGTTATAATTTGTTAAAAGATTATTACAGGAAAAATATTAAATTAAAGTTGAAAATAATATAGTTTATAAAAGTTAAAGTGCTAAAATTAACTAGTTAAAGCGCTTAAATGATCTTAAAGTGCTATAGTTTGTAAAAAAATAATTTGTTTTTAATTATTACAGTCTGTAATAAAAAACTTTAAATGGTATTTTAAAATATTTTATTTTTTCAAAAGATAAAATAATACACTTAAAACGAATATTTGTGTCAAAAAAATTTTTAATTGGGTTAATACAGTATGTGAAAATTATAGTGTAAAAAAAATTGTTGAAGTTTTTAAAATAATATAGTTTGTAAAAGATAAAGTTTAAAAGAAACAGACTATATTTAAAAATTTATAATTTGTTAGAATTACAACTAAACATGTCTCACTTTGAATAAAAAAGTTGTAATTTAACAAAACTATTATAATATAATATTACATATATGTGTAAATAAATTGACTTTTAAAATATTTCGGTGTTAAAATATTGCTGTCCTTAAAACAAAATACTAAATAGGGTTTTTAAATATAAAAGGAGTGCCGAAATTCGTGCAAGATTTGATTTCGCCATTTGAGGAAAAATACAACGAAATTACTGACAATTCAGAGTTAATAAAAATAAAACGGTACACAAGAGAACACATTTTCATCGTTGGACAATGTTTTAAATATAAATCGTTTGCAGTAATGCGGTTTATTTTCATCTTGATAGTTTCGTCAAAATTGTCGGTTGTAGGGATCAGAAAATTCACGAGTAATTGTGAAAAAACAAAAGCATATGCATCGTACCTACCATGTACCGTCACGTAGGGGGTGTGAATAGACAAGCTCCTCGGCCTACACCCTGGCTTACGCTAAAAGTCAATTCAAATTTGGTAGCCAAATATTTCATTTCGAACTCTGTGATACAAATAAATGAACGTGAACCAAAATCAAAATCACAATAACAACGGTACTTTTCAGCACCATAAGACGAAAAATATTGGACACTCAGTCCGTATTTTGCAATGGAACATCGAAGGCATAAGTAAGTCAAAAACTGAACATTTACAAAGAGTATTAAAAGATTTCGACATCGACGTTGTAATTTTGCAAGAAACGCATGCAGCAGATGAAGCGCAACTTACCTCTAGAGGAAACATTGTTGGTTACAAATTAATTAGTGCTATTTACCACCAAACATATGGATCTGCCACGTATGTTAAGTCAAAAATCATAAACTGCACCCATGTACTTACACAGACCGACAACGATATACATCTTATTGTTGTTGATATATCGTACACGAAGATTGTAAACGTATACAAGCCTCCAAATACAGGATGACCAGCTGCTACTCTACCATTATTTCACCACCCAGCAATATATGCTGGTAACTGCAATAGCCATCACACCCAGTGGTCCTACTCAAATAACAATCCCAATGGCATACAACTGACTGACTGGGCATCCGCCATCCCACAACATGTCCCTGGTATATGATGCGAAACACATGAAAACCTTTAGATCTGTTAGATGGCGACGTGATTACAATCTCGACCTCTGTCTTCCCACAAAAAACGAACAACGTAACCCTACTACAATATCTAGGGCTGTCTTACAAGGTTTTGCACGCTCTCAACATCGTCCAGTAATTCTTGAGGTAGGAATCCAAATCCAACTCGTTAACTCTACTCCTCAACCTAGATGGAATTTTAACAAAGCTGACTGGGATAAATATAGGTTGGAGTTGGATACAGTGGTTCGCTGGATCCAACCCATTCCTAAAAATTACGATAGGTTCGTTGGAGCCATCATCTCAACTGCTAAGAAATGCATCCCAAGGGGCTTCCGTGAAGAATACATTCCTGGTTGGAGTATAGGGAGCATTAAATTATATGAGGAGTACCTTAGTAGTGGTGAGGCAGACGTAGCTGATGACTTAATTTACTCACTGGACGCCGTGAGGAAGCAAAAGTGGATTAGCGCTGTTAAAAACATTGATTTTTCCCATTCAAGCAGGGAAGCTTGGAGTCTCCTTCGGAAGCTGGGTGGCGCAAACTCAATTACTCGTGTTAACAATGAAATAAATCCAGAGGACATTGCAAATCATATCGTAAACATCTTCTATTAATCGCATTCATAAGAGAACAATTAAACGTATGTAAATTAAGAGAAATGAAGCGCAATCGCTCGTCTCCATCGAAGTATGCGACTCTTTTAGTAGCGAAGAACTAGATTCAGTTCTGTCCCAAACAAAAAACGGAAAAGCAGCTGGCTACGATGGTATTTTTCCAGAATTTAAATGGTGGAAATACTGGAAAAAATATAAAACAATGGCGAACTAAATTTTTCTCGAATATCCTAGAAACCGGCAATCTACCAAAACATTTTGGAAGTGATAGCGATACTTAAGCCAGGTAAACCATCCATTGAACCAGGAAGCTATCGCCCAATTGCCATTTTGAGCACCTGCAATAAATTTCTAGAACGACTCATATACAACCGTATCGCACCCATCTTGAATGACCAGATCCCAGTCGAACAAGCTGGTTTCCGTCCCAATCGCAGTTGCACTGACCAACTGCTCCCTTTAACATCCTATATCGAAGCTGGGTATCAAAAACAATTAAAAACAGGCGCAGTATTCATCGATATCACTGCAGAATATGACACGGTCTGGCGAATTTGGGATTACATGTAAGCTGTTCAATGCAATACCTTGCAGCACCATCTCGCGTTTAATTAACAACATGCTGAGTAATCGTGTATTCAAAGTTCATCTAAATAATTCCTGTAGTAGGTCCAAAATGCTTAACAATGATTTGCCACAGGGTTCCGTCCTGGCGCCATTACTTTTTAATTCGTACCTACATGACATTCCTGACACAACATCAAAGAAATTTGTTTACGCTAATGATTGGACCCTGGCCACCCAAAACAAAGACATGGGTGTCTTGGAAGATTTGCTCTCAACTGACCTGGCGATAATGAATGACTATTTTCGAACGTGGAGCTAATTTCCTAATCTAAGTAAAACCGAGAGTTCTTGTTTCCACTTAAACAACAAACTGGCAAAACACGAACTATCAGTGTTATTTAACGGCACTGTCATTAAAATACAATCAACAGCCGAAGTACCTGGGCATTACTCTCGATAGAACTCTTTCTTTTAAACTCCACCTAGAGAATACGTCAAAAAACTAGAAACAATATACTGCACAAACTGGCAGGCTCGATATGGGGTGCTACTCCAGCTACCCTACGCCCAACTGCTCTTCATCTGGTTTACTCAGTGGCTGAGTACGGTGCACCAGTCTGATTGAATAGCATACATACTGCAAAAGTTGACTGCCAGCTGCATGCCACGATGCGTACTATAAGTGGTACTTTCAGGTCCACTCCTTTACCTCGGCTCACTGTGTTAAGCAATATCGCTCGACCTATACTAAAACGCTCGCACGCGCTCATGCGTGAATATAAAAAGGTAACCAACAACATCACGTTACCCTTGCACGAATATTACGGTGACCACACTCGTCGATTGAAGTCAAGAAAGCCTCCTCATAAAACTGCCAGCAACCTGCTGGCAACTAATTTTAATATCTTGGATGCTTGGGGCACCTCCTGGCATCATTACAACCCCCCTGCCTTTCTATTACTAAACCCGACCTCTACCCAACCTGGTTTCGATCTGCCACGTCATACCTGCGCTACACTAAACCGAATAAGAACGAATCATGGACGTTCTGCTGATTCTTTCTTCAAGTGGGGCATTTCAGAGTCCCCTTAATGTGACTGCGGCGCTCCACAACAAACCATAAAACACATTGCAACTGTGTGTTCAATTCGACGATACAATGGCGACATCTTAGACATCCATTTAGAACTCCCGATGTAGTAGCATGGATAGACTCACTCGATGTAAACATCTAATGTTCAAATGTACTGCCCAATGTTCAAATATTTTACTTTTTACTTTTTAACTAAAAGACGCGCAATCAAATTGATTGTAAGCTCATTTAATGTGTATTCATGTTTTGTTTTAGGTAGAAATTGTTCATAGAAAAATTACCTATTTTAAGTTTTATTTTTATTTTTTAATGTGTAACAACAAAAACCATACGCTAAATAAACCGTCACTGTTTGGTTCGGCTTTTTTTGGACTGGAATCATCACTGGAAACTTTATTTTTGGAGATGCTGGTCACTATCGCAATAAAAAAGCCATGTTCTTTATGTCTTAATTGCGAGATTTAGATGAGCACATCATGTGGTTTGAACAAAACGGTTCACATGCGAAACAAACCAACAAACTCCATTCAAAAATTACTTTTTGCGTAATTATGCCATCCTTTAGTATGTTTGTAAAAGGAAAAGTATAAAAGTTTTAACAAAATATAGTTGGTGTTAAAATATTACAATTTATAAGAAAAACATTATTGTGGATTTTAAAATGTAGTTTGTAAAAGAAAAACAATTTATAAGGTTTTAAAATTTGTACTGTCTATTATTATTTTTACTCAACTTAAAAACAATCACAAGCTTAGATCAATGAACTTATATGTTCTTTTTATTATTTCTTACAAATAGTTCAGTTATTACTTGTTCCCCCTCATCAGTGCTAATATAATTATGGAAATAATATGTGATGATTTTTAAAATTTTTTGCAGATTTACAATTCAATATTCTTAACAATCAACACAAAGATATCAAATTCACTATGAAAACAAGAACAATAACAAGGATAATAAGATATTAACGAAACACTACCTTAAACCGACATAAAAAAATAGAATGCTCAATTACCACTCTCAGCATCCAAATAACCAAAAGAACGGAACAGCATGTGGAACGGTTTACCGAATGTTATCAGTAACAACCAGAGTACAGGGATGAGATTAAAAAAGATTTATGAGATATAGCTAATGAATGCCTATCCCTAGGGGATTAATATAGAAATTGATACTGAGTTATGAGCATCTTCTTTACTAGTACTTCTATTAAGTACTAGCAATGAAGGTGCCACAACTCAAGAATTAAAATACAAGAGGGCAACATATTTAAGATCTGGCAAAGAGTCTAACTAGATTATTAACATACATCAACAACAATATAAAAGTTGCTTATAAACCGGATAAGAGTCAGTAGAATCATTCCAACAGCATACGAACTAATGGGACAGTCGACCAACATGGTCTATTATATGCATTTAATTGTTAAGATTGTGAAGATAAATATATTGGTCAGACAAATCCAACACTCGGGAAAAGAATCAAACACCAGACGAAATTATCAAAAAGTCCACAGTGATAAAACCCAATAACACAGCTGCTTTGAAACATTCCAAGGAGTTAGGTCACAAATTCGACTATGTTCATGCAATTATAATAACTAAGGAAGACAACTGGAAGAAACGGCTCACACTTGAATCATTAGCCATACATTTCAATACAGCAATCAATCACAATTCGGACATGGATACCTTGAGTTCAGCTTCTTACCCACAAGTCTGTACCCACATCAAAAAATTACCAAGGCAGCATAAACTAAGTATGTATAATATTTTTTCATAATGTTTTTTATGATAGTTGGTAGATAATTACTCATAAGTAAATATAATTTGTTTAAAGATAATTGGCCAAAATATAATCTATAATAAAAAATATTAGCGCCATGTCATGTCATCTTAGTGTAAATTGTTGTTAAACAACTAGATGAATTATTTTAATTTTTGGGTTAATTTATCATAGTTTTGTGGTTTTTTATTTTTATCAATTATTGTTTTTTCTTCTTATCAATTATATTTATCAATTACATTATAACCAAATATGTTATGAATGAACAAACTTCCAATGACATCCAATCAATTTTACCTGAACTAGCAAACCTATCGCGTAACACAGAGCAAATGTTGTAGCCCATCCTTTTACGCTTCATATAAAAAGGTGCAGAACTGTTGCTTTTCAGCGTGATTTTTTCAACAGAGTCTCTCATCTTTAGAATGCCTTACCTTCATGGGTTTTCCCTGATAGCTTTAATTCTCAAGATTTCAAAGTTAGCGTCCATAAATTTTTTAAAGAAACTGAGTAAATTTTCAAACTTAGTCCTAATCCCTAGTTGGGCATGGTATCTTCGGATATTCAGAGACGTTAATTTATTTTAATTAACAATAAACATGCCTAACTTTGATTAAAAAAATTATGGAATGGAATTATGGAAAATTATGGAATAAGTGTCCTATAATAAGGTAAATGGGATGATTTGTAAATCTGCAAAACATTTTTAAAAATCATTGAATATTATTTCAATAATTATAGAGCACCGATGAAGGGGACAAGTAATCTCCGAAATATTTGCACAAATAATAATACGAACATATAAGTTCATTGATCTAACGTTTGTGATTGGTTTCATTTAACTTATGACAATAAGTTTAGTAAAAATAATAATATACAGTACACTATAATAGACAGTACATCCATTAGATCAGATTTATGATAAATAAAGATATCATAAACACCTATCCCGGTTTTAAAATATATCATAGGGAAAGGTGGAAGAGTTTTTAAATATTCCGCATGAAGGGATAAATTTTTGCCGATATATCATAACAGAGACCGAATCAGCGGGACGAGAAGCGCTAACATTCCATATTTATGCAAGGAAGAGCATGCTATTTCGCTTGAACTCGTAAAGGGATGTCAAGTTCTTAATCTCGATGGAAATGGGATTCCATAACTTGGAAGCTCGAACCATAAATGACTGCTCCATTGAGAGGGAACTATGTCTAGGTATGACCAGCTGTCTAGTGCGTGTCGATTTAACAAAACTAAGTTTTTTATGTAGATAAACTAGGGTCTGATTTTTAATAATCTTGAATAGGATGGTTAAAGTTCGTACCTCAAAAAACTTGTCAAGATCACACCCAAGAAAGGCTTTAGAATATTGCGAGATACGATAAAATTTACGTAGAGAATGGATAAATCTCACAGCTGAATTTAAAGAGAGCTTAACCTTATAGAAACACTCGGCACTACACCCAGAATACACCTCACATCCATACAAAAAAGGTGAATACTAATGTACGTACAAGCTTGGGTTTGAGGTTAAGGGGAAGGTAATCATTTATTGCATATAACTTCCTTAGAGCAAAGCGAGCTTTGCTAGATATACTAGATACATGATCATCCCAAGTCATGGTTTCGTTTATAATCATTCCCATTCACTTTAGCTACATATGGAATTTCAGTCCCATTGATAATGAGTGGACTTACATTTTTTATAGGTATCCGATAAATAGATATCGCTTGAGATTTCAATGGGCTAATAGATATGCGATTTTTAACATTGCTCCCAGCAAACTCAAATATATATAGAATTTTTTCATTAAACTTATCAAACAGTAACCTCAATAAATACTATTATCAAATAAGTTATATGCGTAAATTAACATTATGTTATTTGAAAACAGACGGCGTGGCGTGTCAGCGGCTGCAGAACTATTTGGTTAAACGTATAATCTTTGATCTATTTGATCAGTTTTAAACAAAATAGACACCGAGCTTAGATCATAATATTTGGTTTAAGTTTTGAAACTAGCTAAAAACATGCATGTAAAGACTATCTAAGAACATCCGCTCTGAAGTGTTAATTTAACTATTGCGGATTATATCAGCGTAGATCTCAATAGCTTGGCTGTTCGCACTAGTCAATCGACGAAAGGAACGGCAAAAAGAATAAGTTTGAACCATGATCAATTCGATTTCATCTGAACACCGTGAGAGCGATATTTAAAAAAAACATGGAGATCAGCAAGGGAATTGAGATTTTATTTTAAATTTCGATCACTTCCAATTCGTTAATCACGCTTTTGAACAGAGTTAAACCAAAAAAAATAACAACAAAAAAACATAATGTGTAGTGACCCAACTTAACAAAACTACTCCATACTATTGGACGAATATAGGACCTAAGAATAATTGATATGGTGAAATATTTTCTGCATTGTTTGAGTAGGTCGAGGTTTCTCGGCGCTCGTATTGACTTTTCCATTATATGGTCGTTCCATAGCAAACCAATGAAATGTTTTGAAGGCCAATAAACGAATGCTTTCACTCTCGTATTTGTTCGCCACACAATAATTTTTTGGTTAGTAAAGTACATTCTAAATTGCAAATTCTAACAAATTAAAGTTTTATCTCTTTGACCACAATAAGTTAACTCTATTTATGTGTTTTATAATCGAAATAGTATCTGTTATTTTATATATTATATGTTATGATTTCGGCCATTATTCCTCTAGTTTTAAAATAAATGACATGTATGTTTTCAAACGAAAAATATAACAGTAATTAAAATCATTTGTTTGTTTATGTATGTATAGAGCGTCAAAAAAATTAAAGCATTTTAATATCAATTCAATCGGAGTAAGATTCGACATAATTGTATCATGATAATAGCTCTCCAGTCTTCGCACGACAGATGAAAAAATTCTTTTACATGCTTTTCTTTCAATTGCTTTTTCTTTAAAAGTGATTAGATTATTGTTGTTTATTTTATCTTCTAAGGGGAATCTAAAAAATTAAAATGAAAACCAATACATTTAAATCACACAAATACATGTAATAAAATAATTTGATTGTATTTATTTTAACTAATGAACGTGATTAATTTTATTATTTTGCAAAAATTACAACAATCACTTGTACCTAGGAGCAAATTTTGCTCAAGAATAAAAAATTTCATTAAAGACCTCGTTGTTAATATTCTTTTATGCATCAGCGTTTGGTATCGATCTTTTTTGTAAAAATAAACCGTGTTGTGTAATAGGTATATTACAATTTTTATAAATTACAACATAGATAGCTTTTAGACCTGCGCAACAACAAACGTTCTGAAATGCTAATGGACGCTTTCTTTAAACCATTGTGGTTTGAAGCACCCGAGACTGATGATTTCGGCAAATCATGCGATTTTTATATTGTACAAAGAAGTCTATTTGCATTCTTTCTTTATTACAGCGTGGGATCTGCAGGTTGACTGTTTGCACCAACTAATTAAAGAGCAAAACGGGGAAAATAATCAATTTGATATTTATAAAAAATGAACGTTATTTTGTTTTTGATGACCATGTTATTGGAAAATATTGTAAAATTAGCTTAGGTGTATTATAAGGAATATGTGTAATAATATTATGTGTGTTATAAAGAATATATCTTTATGTATCGTTGCTTGTGTAATACTTAACGGAATAGTAAAGTAGATAAATTTTAGCTCTGACTTTCCCAAATTCGATATTATTTGACATAATTTGTTATTAAATACCAAAACAACTCTTTGAACTAACACTTTTACCTGTTCAACCTTAAAAAAGTCGATTAGAATAAATGTTGGTAGTACAACATTTGAATCAGATAGTTAAAGTTTTTTTGAATCAAGATTCAAGGTTCAAGGTTCAAGATCAGCGGAGCATCACAGTTTTCACTTAAATTGTAAATCTTTTTCAGTTAAACTAAAAACGTATTTCTTGTCAGCAATTTATTCCAAAAAATCAGTCTTCTGATTACTTTCTTTTTTGAAACAAACTATATCAATGCTGTGTACGAGTATAGAACGAAATATCAAAGTTTTTTAAAGTCGACAATGTTTTAAGACATTGTCTCTATGCTCTTTAGTTTAGCCTTAGAATATGTGTGTCGTCAAAATAAACTACCGACTAACAACTATATCTTGTCAATAAACTCAGTACAGATGATCGCGTATGCCGATGATGTTGTCATCCTCGGTCGAAGTGAAGCTAGAATGAGTGAAACTCTCAAGTCGCTTGATAGTGGTGCTAGACAAATTGGTTTACAAATAAATTTCGGAAAAACCAAACATTAATGTTTCAAGAAAGACTTGATGTGCGATGATGAACGAATTGAGCGAGTTGAATACTTTAAATATCAATGCTTGACTCAAACAACAGCATACTTACAACAGATATAAAAACTAGAATTGCTGCAGGTAATTGAAATTTCTACTCAATTAAATCTCCTTTGATCACTGTATGTGTTAACTAACACCAAATTCAAGTCACCAATACAAGACATTGATTAGACCGGTAGTGATGTATGAATCACTAACGTGAACCTTACACAAGATAACGAATCACATTTATCTGTATTTCAGCGTAAGATCTTGCGCTACATTTTTGGTCCACTTAAGACAGACAACGGAGAGTACAGAACCCGATATAACTTTGAGAATAGAGACCTTGAGGGTCCAGATATAATAGGTTGTATTCCTTGCAATAAGATTGCTTGGTTTGAGTACATTCTACGAGCCGATTCACAATCTGGAATGATTAAAAATATGTACGTTAGTACCCCAAGAGGTGGGCGACTGCGATGAGATACGAACGTAATGAATGACCTTAAAAAATCGGGCTGCCGATGGTTAGTCTCGGCAATGCTCCTACATGGAGCTAAGACGCCAAAAAAATATTAGTGCACTTACCTTCTATCCTATGCGCTTTACTTATTAACTATCATAAGATAGTTCATGCGGAAAGGAATGCGTCCGTGTTTGAGGGTGTCTGTATGTGGACACGATATCTCAGAAACTACTAGAGCTATTCAACACAAATTTGGGTCACAGATGTCTTAGACCAGTATCTTCTATGGTATTGATTCAGATACGCAGGTCGATTGTGACCCGAGCTATGAGGGCAAAAACACCCCATGCATTTTGTTTTTGTTACATTCAGCATGTTCGATATTATTTATTTTGGTTATCGATAGTTTTGTTTCACACGGCTCTAGTTTATTTTCAAATTTACTGTGTTGTTCTTTATAAAGGCTACATTTACTTTTAGTTAGAGTTAAAAACGCTACTTATATTACTCTTTTACTCAATTATTTCACAGAGAGTAGCTTAAAAAATAACGTTCCCAACTATAGGAATGAAAATAAAAAATTGTCGTTCTTTCTCCTAAATCGAAATAAATATTTTGTTTCAAATATTGCCACTGATTTTTTTTAAAGTTGATGCTTTCCTTCGTTTAAAAAATAAATTATTTGTCTGAATGTTTTGTTAAATTATGCTAGTATTGTTATAAAAATAAATAAAAAGGATGACAAAAGCGCTCTTTACTAGTAAGAATGACATTAAAAATATAAAAATTTTAACCTGTGAATACTATTTGAGGAGTTAAAAAACGCCCGAATAAAATGAAATTGTAAACTCTGCTTTTAGTCTATATTAGTGAGGCGACCGACTTTGACCGACGCCGGTATTGATGATACTTATTTATTGCAGTTTCGTCCTATTACAGGGCTTATTACCTAGAGCCTTTTCTAACACCCCGATTACTGAAATCGTGTCACATCAGGTGACATGACTATTGTAATGTCACGTCGCTTAAAAATTGGTATTATTGAAGTCGATAAAAACGGTCACGACTAAAACTAAAAAACTCTAAAACTAAAAAACGTTACATATTACGTTCTTCAATTTCACAAAAACAATTACAGAAGTTTGAAAAAAATATTGTCACATGAAAAATTGAGGCGACTAAAATGTTATTTAAAGTGACATCTGTCGTATAAAATGACTTGAGGCCATTGAATAAATATATAAGGTAAGGTGTAAGTACACAAATAATCGGTGAAGCAGTTTTTTTTAATGTGTTTGTTAGGTTACCACTTTCTGTCAATGTCATTTCATTTGTTTGCGTCGTATTTTAAAACAAACTAAAGAGTTTTTTTCTGTATTTTGTTCTTAAAATAATTACAGAATTGTAATTAAATTTTTTACAAATTAGTATTTAAATTGTTTTTTTCACAACAATTAATTGTGTTTATATAGCTATTTATTCATAAAAATGGCGTGCTGCATCAAAACATTTAAAAAAACTATCAAAATTACATAGTATTTTGCTGCTAAAATTACATATATCAGGTTAGGATATTTCGATAAAAAATGTTAAAAAAACAATTTAGCATATATTTTTAATATATTTACAATAAGTTTGTGTCACAAAATTAATTATTTTCTAATTTAATTTTACATTTAATTTCTCAAATGTAAGGTTGCCACGCGTATAAACAATTTTGTTAGACACGCCCATTCACAGGGATTGTATAAAGTTATTGTTTGTTATGAAAAGTGTGTGTAAAAAATATGAGTTTGAATATGATTTAAATTTTAAACGGATTTGATCTATTATTTTTAATAGTAAAATATATTCCTCAAACATATATAACCATAAGGATTTTCAATTTAACTACGATGTTTATACATTTTATTATACACAGTACAACCCTATGATTAAATACAAACGCACCAATACTATAATTTAGATGCTTCACTTAAAAAGTCTAGTCACTCTTCCTTAGATATTTATTCAATGGTTGAGGCATGAAAAACGACTTCAACAATACGAAAATTAATGCGATGTGACTTTAGTCATTTAAAGTGACTTGACTTGCCTTCGGTAATCGGGCTGTAATAGTAGTAGTAAAACTAATTTTTTTATATTTTATATGATTTATTAATTTTTTTCTTCGTTTTTTTAATATTTTTCAAAAACAAAATAAATATTTTAATAACTTCTTGTAAAGATCAACATAAAATCTGTTTTGGAGTTACTCTGAGCAACAATAAATTTATTATTAACAATCAAAAACCTAAAAAATGTTAAAAAATTAATTTATAATGGTTTTCAAACTTTAAAAAATCTTTTATTTTGTAATTTATTTATTTATTTATTCATTTTAATTTAAATCTTCTCTTTTGTATGTTGGTTGCATTGCAAGAAAATATTATAAAATTTGACTAGATATTTTTTTCTTAAAACCATTTAATATAAAATAATTTTTGTTTTTAGTTTATATACATTTTTTAACAAAATAAATTTACTTATTATTACATTTTATATACAAATTTGGGATTTTTGCAAATATTTACACTACAAGAAACTGATGTAAAAATATTCAATGACTTTCAAAAGATAGTTTAAAAGATTGCTAATGAAAAAAAGTACAGTAATTTGAAAAATTTTAATAAAATTTGAGTATGATTAAAAGATTGATAAACTAATGTAATTAATATACTGAGTTAAAGTAATCTTAATATTTTCTTCGGAGTGACGTGAAGAACTATACATTATAAATTATTTGTTGAACTTGTATATTTCACCAATAATTATTCTTCACTTTAATAAAAAACTAAAATAGAATTAAATTTTAAAACTTTTTATTTTTCGTACTACCGGTTTCAATCTTATAAAGATCATCTACAGGTACTATACAGCAAATCTATATAGAACCTGTAGATGATGTTTATAAGATTGAAACCGGTAGTACGAAAAATAAAAAATAAAAGGTTTTAAAATTTAATTCTAGGTTTTAGTTTTTTATTAAAGTGAAGAATAATTATTGGTGAAATATACAAGTTCAACAAATACTTTATAAAGTAATCTGTTTAATGAATATTTCAAATTACCTTATCAGTAAAAGGTGGAATCCTGACAATAGTTTAAAAATTTGGAGATGCATAAAATATTTATGCACAAAAAACTGACGTGCAAACCACTTAACAAAACTACTTGAATTATTCTGAAATTAAAATATCTAAACTGATTTAACAAATTAAAAGTTCTTGTAATTGGTTAAGATAATTAAAGAAAATGTCAACACACATGTTATGATGAATTATGTTATGCACGAAAAACAAAAAACTAAATGATTTTTGCTTATTTCCGTTATTATCAAACCATATTTACAAAGTTAAATCGAAAGTATTGGGTATTGGTATTGCACACAATCACAAATATTAAATCTTTATTATTCGCTCGCTAGTAAACCTTTGTAAAATAAATTCTTAATATCTGGAAGAAAAATGAGTTTTTTGTTTTATTATAAATAATTATTTTGAACTTTTTTTCTTTTGTGTGTTTATTGCTCATAACACTTACTTTAAATTTGTAGTGTAAAGGACCTTTTTTATGCAGTTAGGTTTTAAGGAATCTAATTTTAGAAACAATACTCAAAATTTGAAAAATTTTGTTTATACAAATTGTTTCTCTTCTATGTTTTAAAAATATATTATAAAATATTTTTTATTAGCTATGTTTCATATTGCGAGTTGTGTAAATATAAAATTAAATAATATAAAATTATAGAAACACGATAAACTAAAATCTTAAAATACCACAGCCATGACAACCTGAGCATTTATATCAACTTTTTTTTTTTAATTAAAATGCAATTTGATTAAGTTTTCTATTAAATAATGATTTAATACTAACTGCCAACCATTATATGTGTAAAATTGTCTATTTCACTGTCATACATAATTTTACTAGGTTCTTTAGGTGGTGGTACAGATTTTAGAATATCATCAGCACTAAGTGGCGTCAATTTCCAACTTGGTAATAATTCAGTTAAATCACTTTTGTCCAACCCCAAATCAGAATCAAATATATTACAATCCCAATAACTCGGTTGAGGTGACACAACTGCCGTTGCTGTATTGGATGTAATATAATTGTTGATTGATGAATAAAAATCATTATTATTCAATGGGTCGGTGGCAGATTGTGACGATAAACTTAAAACTGAGCCCCAATTTATAGTTTTCGATGAACAATCATCATCACCGCCATATCCTGAATCTGTGTCTGGAAGTTCTAATATGCTAGGGAATGGTGTGGCACGACCAGAATTCATGTCACGAAAAGGATTTTGTGGTATCTGCTGTTCATATTGATTAACTGTCGTTGTTGTGTTTGTATCGTTGGAATTGAAAGTTTTATTGACTAATACTGGCGTCGTTACATAACCGTTAGTTGCTGGCGATGTTTCTTGTGGAATAATATTGTTTCTGTTTTCATAGGGTCCTTTCAAAGGGTGATGATTGATACCATTATTACTTAAACGTAAATTATTATTATTACAATTATTATTACTACAGTTATTATCTAATTGATTATTATTCGATGTTATATTATTAGAAACTTTTCTTTCGTTAGCCGAACTGATTCTAGCACTAATATTTTCTTTGCTTTCATTTTCAATTTCTTTTTCAATTAGTTTCAGGGTATTACATATAAGCACAGAACGATACAATGATTGTTCTGATATTTGACGAAAACGTGACAGCTTAAACATAGACAAGTTCATTATTTTAAGACGTCGTTCTTTATAACACTGCCTTGTATTACAAAGATTACTTTTACTATCACAGCAATGTTTATGATGTCTTAAATTTAAATTTGCATTACTATTGTAATTCGCGCTCCCCAGTTCTAAATAAGATTTTCCATTTTCCGCGCATCGTATTGTTTGCTGTGTATTTGATGATGGTATTTGCTCAGGCATATTATAATAGTGATGATGGTTCCAGCCACCATAGTACGATGAATTATTATTTAGACGATGCTGTGAATGTGGTAATGAATGTGATTTTATATTACAACAATTTTGCTGTGGGTAGGATTCATTATAGTAGCCGAAACCTTTTGGGTAGCCGGGAGGAACGTAGCCATGTGGTGGACCACATTGATATCGTCTTATTGGAAAGTTCGGAATGTCTGGTTCATTTTCCTCAAAATCATCTTCAAAATCGTCATCATCATCGTCATCCAAGTCATTACCTAGTAAAGTGGCTGCTAATGTTGAACATTCATTTATCCATCGCTCACCAGGTACTGTAACTGCTTGTAACCTTTGGATACTATCCACCACAATATTTGATTGTTCCGCTGTATTGTGATTACTAGACCATGTTTCACCTGGAATAGCCACTGCTTCGAGTTTAGCGATACTGTTTTCGGATGGTGCCGATATCACCGAAGGTAATGATTGCATTCGGATGGAGACCTCATTTGGTGTAGCTGTTGTTGGTGTATATGCCAATTTTGAATATCGGCTTGTTTTTAGAGGAATTAAATTGGAGTGATCATCGTTTTCATTGTTGCCAATCATTTCGTGTTTACGTTTGTTTGCTGTGGTCTGAAGACCCATCATTGCTTTGTGCTGCAAATAAATAAATAAAATGTATTAAACAATTGTTCACTTGCTCATGTTTTTTCATTATCTTAAAATTGTTTTATTTTTTAAAAGGATTATATTTATAAATAATCTACGAAATTTAGAAATGATAGTTATTTTAATGTTGTCACCTCGTTTTTGTGTCATCGTTTGGACAATTTTTTGTGCTCGATAATACGCTCGATATTGAAGCAACATAAAACCTAATTTATTCAAAGGCGATATTTGTTGTATCAAGTTGAAATTAGTTTCAAGTAGTTTGTTTGAAATGTGCAACAATGGGTAAAAAAATATATTACAATATAAAAAAACTCGCAAGTATGCTATATATCGGCATTCTACGCTATCGTCTTTGTGTATCGATGGCAAACGACGAGTTAACACAGTGTAGTCAAATTCCATTTTAACTTCGAAAAAGTAACTAACCAAAATAGTTAGCAAATATTGTATTTCGTTGCCGTTTATGTTTATAACTTACAAACTCCTAAAGTTAAAATATACTGTTAGCCTTCTTATATCAATCAATCTTACAAACTGTGTGTAGAGCAAGTCAAAAATAAAAATACATACTACAAATCAAAAGGAATACTATAAGTTGAAAATGTTTCATTTTTATTATCAATTTCTATTTCGAAAATAAGTTTCTAAAACTACAGAAAAAAACATTCTCATTCTCCTTTTTATTAATAAATGTATTTTGTTGTGGCAACAAGACCAACCAACCTTTCTCTACGTATTTTCTAAAGAATAATAATAATATTATAACACATTTCTGTTCGTTTATCACTAAACCATGGCTTTTTATTCTTATAAAATTTATATTTTGTATTTTATTCATAGCATTCGTTGAAATGTTGTCTACATTGTATTGAGTATACGAAACGATAAGCAAAGAGAAACATACAAAAGTTTGTCAATTAATAAACTTGAAAGTTGGAACTGTAGAAATAACAGAAATTTGTTAAGTTAAATACACGTATAAAATAAGTATATTTGCTTGCGTTGGTTAAAAAAAATTATAAATACAATCGAGAGATGTCACTAAACTCTTTAACGAAACAAAAATTACGCCAAGTGGCATGTATATGAGGGAAATGTGATTTTTTTTAAATGTAAACACTTATAGATGTGCGCATTCTTCATTGTCGAAATATTTTTAACTTATTCGTCATCGTTATTAGAATAAGGATTTTGATACTTATTCTCATATAATTTAAAAAACTTGATTTTTAAGTTAAGTACGAAAATCAAATTAAGAATTAAAACATTCTTAAAAAAAATGTAACCAAGATTTTTGTTAACAATCAGTTATATTTTTAATTGGTAATTGGTATGATTAAAATTAACCAACACATTTTGGATTAAAAAATTCTATTTGGAAAAGTACAAGAAGTGCTTTACTTGGTTTTTGATTTTATCTTTCGGTTGGTAAAAGCATGCGATAAATTTTTTTTAAATAATTTTTTCGGTATTTTCTATTTTATGAAATTAGACGTCAATGTGTTTTAATATTTTAAACGTGTTAGCAATATTTTTATACTTTTGAACGGGAAAAGTGATAGAGCTATCGTTTTAGTATAGTATGGAACATATCTGCATTATACTTAAAAGACGAAGAGCACTTTTTTTTTAAAATAAAATGTGTTGTGTAGTAGGAATTACAATATGTGTCACAACACATACAAACCTTTTAAGACCAAGGTCCCACAACAACATACGTTCAAAGGTGTTGATCGACGTAAATCTTTCTTTTTTTGTTTGTTTATATTTTTTGTTAAAGAATGGATAATTAAACAATAAATCCTATCACTGAAAAAATATGACATAGGCCAATATTTCATGACAGAATAGAGAAAATAAATCTAAAATAAAAAGTAAGTAGCAAATTTTTTACAAAAACTTGCTGAAACAAAACAAAAATGTAGTTGCCAATAATCCAGCCGGTGGCATATTCCTTGAACCTGTGACGCACCGTCTTTTTTGATGACTAGAGCCCACACATAGTTATACGAAGGTTCGTTTCCTCGAAGAAGCAATAGCGGCTCACCGTCAAGGAATATTCCACAGCTAAAATTGGAGGTGCTACCGTTGACTGAATACAGTTCATCCGCCACCACCCCTAAGATGTCACCTTGGCTAGCGGAATCTCACTGCTATTGCTAGTGGTATGTGAAATCTCACGTTAACTCATATGTCAATAGCAGGGACTGGAGTACGCGGGGTTGTCACTCCCGTTGATCAAAACTGAAAAAAATTTACAAAACAGAACTGATCCCTTCATGCGTCCTCTCATCCCTCCAACTTACTTTTATGCTGACGGTAATAAATCTTCCTGTAAAAGTTTTTCAGAAAAGGTCGTATCTACTGTATATCTCTAAGTAAAATTCAATAATATTGTTAGAAAAGGAAATAAATTCTAGTTATTTTGTTTGCTATTAGTCCTAATTTTGCCATCTTATTTACGTAGCAGAAATCGGTTAAAGTGTAACCGTGAAAAGATTTTGTTAATAATAGAATTTGATTTGTATTTCCAATGTAATTCCAATGTCCGAAGTGCTATCATTATAAATTCTAACTCATTCCATTGTTTTGTTGAGGTATTACACTATCCATGCAGACCGGTATTTGGTAGACTATTAAAGTTAAAAAAAATGGGTTTGTTTTGATCATGATTTGATATCAATAGCTGAATAATGTGAATCTGGCTGTCAACTTGCCTACCCATATTGGTTTACTCTGACTTGAGTCCTCTGAAAAATCTGTATTGTTTAATTCTTCACAGTTTCAACGAATTTTTTTTAACAAATCAAGCAAAACATTTTTTGTTTATTATGTTATTGCAATTGGCGAAATGCCAATCAGCAAACGTGGTGCCAAGTATACAAAGTAAGGGAGAGCTATTTATTTAATTTTCTCAATATCGGAGGCATTTAGTTTTGGAACATCAAATTTGTATTATATGCAAAATTTGTAATATATGCAAAAACTAAAATAACATTCTAGTATTCTTAACGAATTTTGTGGAGAAAAATAGTTTATAACCAAGGCTTGAAACGCTTCAAAATACAGGATGAACAAAATTGAAATATGTCATATCACACGTGTCTGAATAATACTCTACCATTCTCAAAATTTTGATTTTATAAATAAATAAATCGAACAATATTTTTTTGTCCGACAATATCTTTTGTCCTTGAGTATTGAAAAAATCTGTTTAGAAGTTGCAATACCGGTTTCGTAGAAGATAAAACCATCTTTTGAAACTGAAACAAAATATAAAGAAAAAACTGAACGCACTCATTTTGTCATTCAAAAATCTTAATTCATATCATCTCAGCTAATAAAAGTCGTTTTAACTAATTAGCTCACACAAACTATTATCTGAAGTTAAATATGTTGTTTATTTAACTTTGGATGATGCCATAATTTTTTAAATTTTATAATAGAAGAGTTATTTTTCTTTTAATTTTGAAAATAATTTGACGCTTTAACGTTAACTGTTGCATAACACCAAATATTTTATTTAAAGATTTTAGTTTTGTTTTTGTGCACCTATTCGATATTCTTCTGGTACAAAAGAGAAACTATTTTGAATGAGTCTATGAATGTTATGTTATGTTAGTTATTATTTAAGTAAATTCTTAAATAAAATCTAATTCCTAATTAAATGTTATGACTTAAATCGAGGTTTAAGCAAACGCTCTAAATATACGGAAAATGATAACATTAAGCCTAGCTGAAAACTTCATTTTCATGTTATTATTTTTTCGGAATAGATGTAATGCTTTAACTTTTCATTATTTTATTTCAGTTCATAAAAATATCTCTTAAGTTTAAAAAAAACGTCTCGAATTATGTTTTCTTTTTGAGAAGGAAAAAATAATAATAATAAAAGAACAAAAAAATATAGCAGTAAAGAAAAAAGAATTTTTATTTTATTTTCCTCGTACTCATTTTCAACAAAGGGAAGTATAAAAAAATGTTTGTCTCTTTTTATTTTCTTGAAGAAAAAAAAACAAGCAAATGAGGGATAAATAAAAACGAATACCATTGGCGTCGGTTAGATATAATTTAATATGAATATATTTTTTTATTTTGATATTGTAAAAATAGATTCTTTAGTCGATTTCTTTTAACTTATATTCACAAACTGGAAATAGAACATAACATTTGGATACATTTAAGGAATAATTTAGCAGAGACCGAAATGATGGTTGTCATTTCGAGAAAATTTTCTATTTTAGAATCACTTTCGTGAATTAAAAATGAACAATATTTTATTTTGTTTAATCTTAAATGAATTTTTGTCTAATAAATCAATGTCTAAAATTTCAAATATTTGTCTTCAAATCTGGAGGGAAAACGGGAATAGTTAATCGTACAAAAAGGAATTCAATATATTGAATATATTTATATATTCAATATATTTATATATACAAATTTTTAAAATTACCGACAAATTATTCTAGGTGTACAATAAATTTCAAAGCATAAACAATTATAAAATATTTATAAAATAACAACCATGAAAACTTTTAAGTAACCTATTTTTTGTTTTGTAATGATCGTTTAAAATTAACCGAAATTTTCGATTTCGAAAAGAAAAGTCAAAATAATAAATAAAATACAAATAAGAATACGAATATCGCCCTCTCTGATAATATCAAAAAATTCATTTGACATTAATTCGAAAACATTACATTTGAACTTATTTCCAAACAAAAAATACACAATGTTATAATATTATTTTATACAAAATACATGCGCAAGATGTAATTTTTTTTATATTTTAGATAGCTTTAACTATTCATTGTTCTGCGCATAAAAAATAATACACCAAAATATAATTTTACGTTGTATGCAATAGAAATGGGAATGTGACCATAAATTTAATTTCCGAAGATTTTGATCATATAAAAACGAAAACACGAAGTCGATCCGAATACCACTCTCGAATACAATCGTTTAATATGAACAAATTCCTCGTGTTTCATTTTCTTTGAATAAATTTACTTAGAGAGAACCGACGCAAGCAAGCGAAAAGCAAGGGAACGTCTGCATACATAGAAACTAATACAATACTGACATCTACTAACAATTTATTTTCATAAAAATATATTTGAAAATTAAATTATATAGGCTATAATATATATGTGCATTATATATTAGTTATTTATTTATTTATTTATTTATGTATATATATATATATATATATATATATATATATATATATATATATATATATATATATATATATATATATATACACGTATATTTTAATATTATCCATAATATATATAATACAGATAGTACTTCTATAATTTTTTACCGATTCGATAACCTGCCGTATTTTTGTTTCGCCGTTGCTTTAACTATTTGCAAATTCAAAAAAAAATATTTAACTTTTTCTTGTATCCAGCAAAATAATTTTAAAAGCTATTTCAATTACATCGTTATTTTTCAAATATTCAAAATAAAGATGATGGCATCGAAAACAACGGATAACCGAAAGAAAATAAAGAAGCAAATAAAAATAAAATTCAAACATATACATTCACAAATTCCAACCTACATTCTTTTAAATATAAAAAGATGGTTATATAAAATAAGTGTTCATGTTCATAGTTTATATGAAAAATAGTATGAAATGAAATAAAAAAAAATTAAAATGATTATATTCTGTATCTTTCTAGTTTTGTAAGACTCGATATTCACGTGACCAGTTCTATTTAATGTTAGCTGTCGTAATGCTTGACTGTTGTTTTCAATTTAATGCTTTCCAATACTTCTTTATTTTTTATGATCAAAATTAAAATTGGTTGTGGGTGGATTGGATGTGGAATGTATAGTTTTATTTAATTTTAGCTTTAATTTTAAAAACAAAGAAGCATTTTTCGATTTAAGATACTATAAAGCACTAAAATAATTGTAGATGTGATGATTTTCAAGAGAAGTAATATTAATTTAGGGTTGTTGTCTTTAATAATACTAAAAAATATTGAGAAACTAATGGTTGAAGGAAGAGAATCATTATTTTATGATTTTAATTTTAGAATGAACGATTTTAAAAAAATATTGATGAATCTATAGAGAAATGTAATTGTGTTTTGCATTTTCTTTCGGTAAAGTTGACTAAACTGGAGTTTTCGTTTAGTTTGTGGTTAAACTTCGTAAATTTAAAAAACTGAAACACAAATTGTTTTATGGAAAATGAGTTTTGTAGAAAAACGGTTTTTTTGATTGGTACAGTCAAATATTAATATCCACATTAATTACTGAAGATTAATTTTTAAATTTTTGTTTGAGTTTTAAAATCTTTCCTTTCATCGTAATAGTGTCAAAGACATATCGCTAGTGAAAAATCACGAATATTTGATTTTTCCATGCCCTACTTTGGGTGAATAAAATTATATATTTTTTTCAAATCTATTTAAAATTGAAGTTTCTTTAAAAAAAATATGAAATATTAATGTCTCTTTTACATTTGTGTGAAAAAATGTTGTCAACAGCTGGTGCAGAAGTGTTATTGCACTAAACATTTTGTTTCGGTTGGCCTACAGATTCTTGTGAAAATTCCACCGTCTCTTACAAATAAGAACTCACTTTTCGCACTTGTTGCAAATCAACTATGATTTGATTCAAATGACATTAATTGTGACAAAGTATTGCTCAAATATTATAAAACATCTGCGCCTATTGAATACTGGTGTTCTAAATACTATTATTGGCTGCTATATCATAGGGCATTCTTCGAAATAAGTGGGAGTTTGGCGGTTCCATTTCGACTTCGATATTCTTTGGAACACACTATTTATTATTAGTTGATTAAGTGACTTAAACAATTAACGTTTATTTGCTTAAAACTAATTGAGTGCCAAATGTTCTATAAATAATAACACTAAGGGTCACCTTCCTCCGTTAAAGTTAGATAACCGACACTTAACTTTAACCGCGAGATAACTGAATGATACAAAATGAACTTAATATTTAGCTAACCGAGACAGGGATGGCCGCGATCTCTCCAAACCGGTTTTATCCTCTTCATTTTATCCGAGTGGCTAATTCATTTTATCCTGGATTTTAGCCGGATAAAATTAATTCATACAAATTTATTATCAAAAAGATGAAAGAAATGTTTGTTTTTTCTTATTGTGATTTCTCAGAAAGTGATTATGACAAACAGATATATTTTATAATTGATCTCAAATATACTAACTTGTTTTGAAATTAAAAAGATAGATTATCTAGACTCTAGAGAAAGATCTAATTTATTAGAGAATCAAAAACTATATGAATGGCGCTGTGTGCTTTTTGAACATGCATGACAAAAAATTATCTTTTTTTTATGCAAAAACAAATTAACCGGCTATTTTAATATTATCCGGATAAAACCGGATTTTATCCACCTGGAGTGGTCAAAATGCAAAGCCGACTTTTTAACCTTCCCTGAACCGAGACTGGTGAAACCCATTTCCTTCAGTTAAGTGGCAGTTATGTTTAATTTGTTTAACGTTGGCCCTTAATTTTTTTAACGTTGAAACTATGACATTACGTTGGTGAAAAATACGTAACTGATATAGATAATAAATATAGACAATTTAGAAGAAAATGCCTAATAGGTACCATTCAACATAAAAACTTCCGAAGAACAAGAAAAGGACGTTCTGAACAAATGCTGTCAAATTCTTGATTATGCAAATAGAATTGTGATTCTTGGACGGTATACGATATCGTGTGACTTTAATCAAATGCTAAACGACTTGGTTTGTGCATCAACACTAGGCAAGTTTTTGCACGTTTAGTTTATTATTATAAAGTAACGTTTGTGAATAGTCAAAAATAAAATATCAAATAGGGTTAGGGTTCGGAATTAGGTTTCCTTTAGAAATTTATTCACATTAATTTTAAAATTTTGGGAATTAAAATAATGAGGAAAAAACTCACGCAGGAATTTTCAGATGCGTGAAGAAATCATGTTGAAAAGTTAGTAATACACTTTGTTATTTAAATTGCAAAAGCATGTACCACTATTGCATCAATAGTATGATGCCAGAAGTATGCAGTGGCATAGCAAAATCAATTTGATCGCCTCAAAAGTCCATTTATCCATAAAGCTTGTGTAAGAAATCGTTAAATAAGCAATATTTTATCTATGCTGGAAGAGATCATGTTCGCTAGTAAGATTGGAGGTACCCATCAACTTAATTGCTCTCCGTTGCGCAGCCTTAAGATATTTCAAAAATGTTAAATATGTTCCAATCCGTATTTGGATTTGTTTGCCCTCTGTGATTTTTAAGATCACGAAAAATTAAAAATTTTGACGTTTAAAAATTAAAGTAAAATCGTTAAATCCATCAGATTTAGAAAGACAATAATTATAGCTAGAAGTACTATTAGCAAATTACTAAAATTTAAAAACCGCTTGTTTTCAAATCTTTTTTTAAAACACGGATATCTCTGGTACTGGTACTAAAGTATTGAAAATTAATAATATATAAAACAAGCGATCGGATGCGCAGTGGCTATACATTTATTAAGCTTTTCATGTACAAGGCATTTAACTTCTTTTACAATTATATATATATTATTATATAAATTATATATTATTATTTTACAATATAAAAAAAATTGTCTTCACAGGAATGCACTATGATAGTTTATTTGATCTATGTACTCGTATTTGAGTAAAGATCAGCTTTTTGCCTCAGTTAATTTATTTGTTAAATTGCTAAATTTCTGTGAATATTTTATGGTGAGTAAAACTTTAAGACCTTCATTAGTTTCATATCGTTTTCTACTATAAAATTCGTCTCTGTACAGTTTTGTTATAATAAAGAAAAAGGAATCAAAAATCGGCAAGTTCGATCAAAGCACTATTATCATCCGAACTTTTATTAGTTAAATTTGAAGGATCGGACAGTCATTATTATTTTTGTAATCATAAACTGGTGAAATTTCGTGGAGAGACCACACTTGAAGTTGAATTGCTGGTTATAACAAAGTGAGGTAGAGTATTTTAGTCTTGCACCTTTTGTACGATTACAATTTTTACTCCAAAAGGGATCTGTGGTAATTACAATTATATGACAGTTTTGACGGTTCATCCTTTTTTTTTTCTTCATCTTTGGTGTTGGTTGAAAACAAATAATTGTCTGGTAGTTGATTAATCTACCAATCGGTGTTTATTTGAATCTGTAACATAATATCCCTTCTATTTCTGCATTTTTCAGTAACAGAATCCCTACCGTGAGTATTTGCGTTCAAGAAAAATTCCCTCATAACAAGTTTCGTCACCTTCTGACATTTTGCAGTTGATCTTGAACTCACACAGGATAATATCTAATTTGTTTTTATATAATTGGAGTCCAATTGCCTGAAAGTTTTGCATACTGTTACCATCCTTTAGATGCTGTGGGCCTCGTATGATCCTCCCAATTGACTCTTTGGTATGATGCAAATTTGAGACAATTTTTTTCGGTGTTATCTAAATTGTTTTTAAATAATACATTATTACTAATAATTAAACGAAAGAGAAAGACGGAAAACATGTATTAAAAATCTCCACTAATTGTTAAAAGTTTGATTTTGATATTGAGTTCCAAATACATATATTATTTTCCATGTCAAAAAGTAAAGAACATTTTTTTCAAATCTAAGATAACATAGAGGAATATCCAATACAGCATTAAAAACAAGCACATATCTGTTTGAATTCTCCCCCTTATAAAACGAAACTTGGTTTTTCAAAATAGGGTCTCCGAAAAAAAAATCGTATCCTTAAATTCAATCTCTTATTTATTTCATTCCACTCTGTTTTAGGGTTGAAATTAGTTTTTTGCTTTGTTAATGCTTTTCATGTTGTATTTAGAAGGAAACTTAAATAAATCCCTTTTTAATTTTGCCTTTTTTCTTCGAAAATTTTATGATAGTTTTTTTCTGTGGGATTTAAAAAGATGAAAGAAAGATGTATGTTTCTACCGATTTTGGATGTGAGAATGCTTTATAGAACGATCTTCTTCAAATACTGTAAGTAAGTTTTACGGAAGATTGTGAATATCAAAACGGTCGATCGTTTAATTTTAAGTTATTTGGTTTGGCAAAGATATAAAACATGTTTAAATGAACGATGTCTTGTATAATGACAATATTAAAAGATTCTTATTTAAGCTAGTATGGTTCTTTATGTTTAAACCCTTAACCTTTAAAAAACAAAATAACTATTTCCATACAGTTGTTGAAAATATTAATATTATCATAGAAATCAACAAGTTTCAGATGATTAAAAATGACATCAAAATACCAAAGCCTTTATAATGTTTATACTATTCTTTTGGAACAACTTACTAACAATGCATCAAAACTTGGGTAAAACATTAATACTTGAAAAATAAAAAAAAATGTGTTTGATTGTTTTTTCATTCCACTTTTCTTGTTTTTTTTTTGTTTAATTTATTTTTATTGGAAATATTCTTCTTCTCTTCTGTATTTTTCTTTATTCTTTTAGGGAACGATAGAGCTGAGCTGTCACAGTATAGAAAAATAATATCGCAACACAAGGCAAAGTGAAAAAGCTTTTAACAATATATTTTTGTGTAAATTCTGTTTTTCTTCTGCTATACCCTATTTTATATATGCCACCCAATTCCCACCTTAACTAATATAAAAACATTATATACAAAGTTTCCATAGATACTAAAACACCAAATAATATATAGAATTAGAAAAAAGTATGGAAAATTGGCAGTAAAGAGAGATAGAAAATAATAATCTGAAAAATAAAATAATTTTCATTATGGAATGGTAGGGTGGAAATATTAGAACAGAACATTACAGATGAGGAAAAAAGTTAATTTTGATGAGGGGAAAACTAAACAAAAATTAAAGAAATGAATAACGTTGGTGGTTGAATTCTATGAATATATCATACAAAGTTTGTTATTTAAGAACCAGAGAAATTGTTAAAATATACCATTTATATATACATATATATATATATATATGTATATATATCTATACATTTTCAAATATGGCGCTTAGTATGTGGTTTCCTATGAAATTTCATTTGATCAAATAATATTAACTGATATAATTTTCTTAATTTAGTTTTTTACTTTCTTTAATACAAATAAATGCTATGTATATCTTTCTTATTCGAATAACTTGTCTTAAGAAAAATTTATTTTTAACTAAAAATAAAATATTCGCTTTTAAGAATGTTTTCAGAATCAGGATTTGTTTCGGAATGAATTTCAATTTAATATAATTATTGAATGAGAGAGCTAAACTTTTATTGATCACCCCATCTATCGAACTTTACAAAAGTTGAATATAAATGCAAAAATAGCATTGAAGGAAACTGTTGGTAATTGGTATTACTTTCACAATGAATGGTAAACTAAAAATAAATTTTTTTGTTTTGTTTTGCTTTGTATTTGTTTTGAAGACCGAATTAAAAAAGATGTTGAATATGAAATTTATTATGAACAAACAAATTTCGCTGATTTTTATAAATCATATAAGAATTGGTGTAACTGTATGTTATTCTCTAGGAATTAATTTTAGTTAAAAAAAATCAAATGAGTTGAATGATTTTAGAGTAAATTTTCAATATTTGATGAGAATAATAAAAAATCTTTATACATCTTACTCTACTTGTTTGAAAATAACTATAAACACTTGTCTAACTTAGGTTTTGTTCAGTATTTTTGGAGTACCGAATGGGTGGAATTAATTTTCTGTATGGCTGAGTATATTTTTATAGTGATATAATCTTTAAAATCCAGCGTAAATAAAGGGTTAAGTTAAATATTCATGAGCACATTCGTTATTCAGTAGATCTAGCAACAGGTATAAACCATTTTTATTCAATGAATAATATACACACTACAATTCCCAAGTTTTTTATTATTGCTCTATCATTATTCACACTGCTTGTAATAACATTTTTAATCTTATCTTTACCAGATAAAAAATATTTTGAAATGATTCTTATTGACGACCGTATATTATATAAGTTAACTTTATTTTGTAGATTTTTAACAAATCTATTGAAATCGCATAATTAACTTTGATTTATCCCAGATACTATCATTTTTATAGAATTATCAATATATGAGCAGGATGGGAAATTTAAAGAAAAGATACATGTAATAGTGGAACTGAGTCACTTCAAATTTAAATCTTATAAAACTTTATCTCAGCAAATTATTTGTGCAGATTCTTTCTTATTGGAAATGGGAAAATACCTTATTACACTTAATTTTTGCTTCTTCGAAGTACATATCTTTTATTATCACATCTTCTTTAAATGTATTACTATTTACGCAACATTTAATTAATCTTCACTCCACCAAATAAAACAACTGTTATATGAAGTGCCTGAATCGAAATTCTAAATCTACTACGTTTCTGTATTGTGCATGTAAAAAAGAAAAACGATCGTAAGATGTGTTTTAATAAAGTGTTGTGTAATAAGCTTTACAATATGTGTCATAATACTTGACCTAGGTTCCACAACAACATGAATCAAGAATTTTGAATAAGTCGTATCGTTCTATAAAATATGGCATATGCCGATTTTTGATAATAAGATGTAACAAATAAAAATAAAATAATACGAATATGAATTACTAAGATCAAAATTTTTAAAAATTTGCAATAACAAAACTAAAATTGGGTTACGAATAGTCCAACTAATGGCATATTCCTCTACCATGCAACTGTCTTCCTCAATGATGAAAACACAACTATAAAGTTATATGATCGAACAAGCGGCAGCGCAGCATCACCAAGGAATATTCTATAACCCGTAATCCCGGTACACCTAAAACCCGGCACACCTAAAATATCGCCTTGGCTAGTGATGTCGGACTGTTATTGCCAGTGGTATGTGTTATCTCACGTTAACTCGTATGTCGTATAACCAATAGTCGGGACTGGAATTCGCGGAGTTATTACAGTAGTTGATCAAAAATTAACAAATCAACAAATCTGATATCTCCATTTGAAATGGTGAATTTCAATAAGGAAATGATTTTATATGCAGTTAGTAAGGAACGTTTAAAACGGAAGGAAGGTAAAGAAATACTATTTGTTAGAGTATGGCATATTACAAATGAAATACAATTTAAAATATTCAAGGAACGGCTTACAAGGAAGTATTTTAAAATCGCACGAGTTTAAACGATTAAAACACGAACTTTAGGTGGTGTTGTAAATTCATATTAGTCATATTAGCGAATATGAATATTCTGTGCCAGGTTACAATTGTTTTTTTCGACAAAACAGCATTTCTTGTAGAAAAAAGGTTGTCAAATCATTCTAGTGCAAAACTTATTAAACGCTGTCACCAAAGATGAATTATTTAGTTTTAATTTGTTGATTTTGAGGACCAAGAATTCATTTTAGAAATAGGTATTAAAGCAATATGAGTAGGATTTAGAGATGTCTGTCAATGATTATTTTAGGAAGAGATGTTATAATCTACTTGTATTTACGTGAATAGCAAACACGATAGTTGTTTTTGACTTTTTATAATTCATTTGATTCAAAATTTGTTATTTCATAAACGTTTTTTGAGTCTCGTGGCTTTGATCTCACAAGATATATCAATTAGTCTGACATTTTCGGATATTAACGAGTTCATTTAGAGCTAATAATGAATATTTAAATCGAATGTTCAAAATAAGCTAAATATCGACTAAAAGGAAGTAAAATAGGTTTTCGATAAACATGCTAGTAATTGTTTAAAGATTTGTATGCATTTTATTATTCAAGAACCGTTAAGAAGTCCTTAAGTTCTAAGGGTTGATATTGAACGTGATTATCTTTATATAAAAACAGGCGATTGAGAAGTTTCGCTTTAAAACGTGTTGGGAACAAAAAGAAAAAAACAATGTAAGATCTCACTTTACTAGTAAAAACATACTAAAACTGTGCTTTGAACGGCATCTTAATTTGTGTGGATTCTCAAACAAAACCGATAATCTTTTGCAAAAGAATTTGAAAATTACCCTTTAAAATCAAATAAGTTTGGCGGGAATTACAAATCGATGACAGTTAAAAACAGATGACTATATAAGAATATACAAATCTAACAATATAAAGTTGGCTTTTTAATTTATTTGGAAATTGCACAAGCAAAAGATAAAGTTAGATTCGCTGGATTCACCGATTCGCTGTTTGTTCCTATAATTCATCGACATATGTATACTTATATTCATAGATACAAATGAATTTGAAACCAGATGTGAGTCTAATATTAATATTAGCATTAATATTGCATTGGGCATTGTATACTGTATTTTAGGAAAAGTACTATAGGTTATTCTTCTTTAGTTACACAAAGCAATCAAACACAACCCATTTCACAATTAATTGGAAATTTTCAGTAATTATAAACATTTACTGTAAAGAAAGATTTTCCAAAACAAAGAATACTAAAAAGATTTTTATTAATAAAATAAACCAGTGATACATACAATTAAAAGTTTGTTTTTGTTTTCAATAATTCGTAAATAATACAAACTTTGTCATTGCAAAAATTGACAGCTTAAAAAATACCGCGATAATAATAAAAAAAATGTATTTACAATATTTCTCTTTTGTCAGAGACAAGATATTTCAGAACTGTTTTTAACGCAAGAGGCATTAGATAAATTTTATAAATATTAAATGTGATATTGGAGAGCTACTCAAATTTGATTAGGGAGAAAACGATTCTCTGTTATAAAATTCCAATTGTATTATTTTGTGTAAACTTTCCGATTGGTTATATTATAATCACATGACGTCACTTGTATCACGGTATTATTATATTTTATATAAATATATATTTTTTAAATTATTATTTATATATTTTTTTGTACTCTGTGAATTTCGTTTGTCTCTTTTTTTGACATAATCACATTGCAAAAATAATACAATTTGAGATAATGCATTTGTTGCTCTTTATATTATTGTATGCGATAAAACGTTTTATACATGTTCATAATTTTTATTTACATTGTTTTAATCTCAAATTAAAACTATTGAGAAACAAAAACAAAAATACACATACTTTAGGTTTTTGCGCTTATATGTAAAGCAATTATCTTTTTGATTTGTTTTCTCCCTAAAATTTATAATTCATATTAATCAGATAAAAACATTAAGAAAAGAAACGTCAAAACAACGTGGTAATAAATACAATTAATTTAAAAACAAATTGAATTAATTATAAACAAATTTTGAAAATTTTCACAAAAAGTCAGTTACTACAAAATATATAATTAGTAGTTGATTTAAATTACCTGTGTTTCAGTTGTTAACATACTATATTTAGTTAAAATTATTTAAAACATTATATTAATTATTTGATTCCACATTTTGAGTTTTTTAAAATCTTTTCATATTTCATTGATAAAGAAAACTTTATTAAACTAACACTTAATAATAAATATTTTTCTTAATTTTTTGTTAAAACACAATATAAATATCTTATTCAAGTCAATATATTAATGTCATGTTTCTTTTTGGAAAAATGTAAATGTCACAAAATTTTATCTGTTCATTAAATATATTCGTAAACTTATAAGCTTCAAACCTATGTAGAATCTATTTCTCAACTACAAATTTTTTTCTGTAAATCTGACTTAACCTATACCATACAAAGCACAGGTCGTACTGATCCTTCATTCGCTTTTGGTTTAGATTTTCAGTACAGCAAAACTAAAATTAAAACAACAAAATTATATCTGACTGTAACAGTACAATAAACATTTTTTTGTATTACTGTCATCTCTTTCTTTTCAGTATTGTTTTTATAGCATATTTTCTTTGTCTGTCCTGTGCACAATCCGTATATTTCATTATTCTTTGGGTTTTATTTTATATAATTATTTTATTTTCTTCTATTCTTTTGCTTGTCAGAAAACACAAAAAAAATTATAAAAATAAAAGAAAAAAATGTTATAAAAATTGTTTTGTGCGAGATTTTGCTTCGTTGTAGATGTATCGAATGCTTGTTTTATATTGATAAAATTTTTGTGTTGGTGAATCAAAATTATAAAAATTTCCAATAATCAGTGACGTGTTTTTGTATGGGTTTGGTATTGAAGATAATTCGTAGTATTTATTTTAAATGTTATATGGAATATCAGTAGCGTTTGTTGGTTTTGAAATTTAAATTATGATCGTTTTAAAAACTGTTTTTTTGTTATATTTATGAACTTTTGAAGCTAGATATCAATATTATTTTGTTTTTCTCTATTATTCAGATATAGTAAGCTTTTAGACGTAGATGACACGACTGGTATTTTGAAATATGTTTGTTTGAACATATTTTTTATTGTGCTGCTGTCATTTTTTTAGAGACTATTGAAATTATACTTCTGTTTTAGCGCAACCTAATTTTTCAGAATGTGTTGAGTAAAATTTTCTTCGCCGCTTAAATTTTCCGCAATCTAAGGTTTCGTTCGTACCGATACTTTCTAAATAGTCTATTTAGGCATTTTACAAATGATTGGAACTATAAAAAATTTAATTTTTATAAATTGTATCACAAAATGATTTTCTCTACCGCAAAACATAAACGTTCGGTACAAGTTCCAACACAGAATTAACGAAATTTGTATTCTTTTGTAAAAAAAACAATACAAAAAAACAAATTTGGATAATTCGGAGTCGGAACTTGTACCGAACAAGTAGAAAAGAATTCACTATTAAATTTTTTAACTCTTACTCAATTTTATTTACAAAAAAGTAAAAACACTAGAATTGGGGAGAGAAAATCTGAGTCGTAGTGCTACTCGAGCGCCATTTAAGGTGATGGTGTTTTTTAGAAAAAAACGACATTCTTAAACTCTCACTCAAAGCTACACAGTTAAAAAAAAATTGAATATGTAATGTAAATTGCTACACATATAGGTCCTACGGAAGTTTCCATTACAAAACAATACAATGCTTGCTATATAAAGTTAAACTAATGCTCTTTGCATCAATATTTAACAGAGTACTTGGAGTAAAATAAAAAAGCTTGTTGTTTAAAAAATGTCTGTTATTTGCATTAAATGAATTACGCGCAACTTTTTATTAGTATGACATTTTAATGCAAATTACATCATAATTTCGAGTTACTTTGATTATTACGCACCTGCCTAAATTAATCAAATTAAAATAAAAAAATTACAACGGAAAAAATTAATACATACATACCACCTTAATCACTATTATTATAGACTTTCAGCTGAGAAGCAATAACTAAAACATACATGAAACGATTTTAACTATATATTTCTAAAACGGATAATACTCTAGTGAATTTTAAAAATTCATTAATGTATTAAATTGTAGCAAGGTGCATTAAAACTTCTAGCTGTTCTATAGAAATAAATTATGATGCAAGAGTTGTTTTAAATTTTATAGAAATGCATTGATATTAGGATTAATGCAACATTTACTTTACAATTCAATAATAACCTGCAACGCATAGCTCCTATTGCAAGACTTGCTTTAAATATTGCAGTTACTTTTTCAACTGTGTAATGTGATAATTCTCTAGTCAATATTATACCTTTTTCTTGTTTTCGTATCCTTTTTTCGCGATGCCGATCACATGAAGGACATACTCTGTGCTGAAATTGTAGAAAGAAATGCCAATTTTGTAAAGTACCATAACAACGCAAAACCATGACACTAAGATGTTATAAGATTGACGATGTTATAACGATTACATAAATATTAAAGCTACCTCCTTTTTCACGCTAAATTCCACCTAGTATTGTGAGTTAAAACCCTTGAAAAATTAATTTTACTCGTTTTTGATAAAATAAAAATTACTAGAATTACAAAACTAATATTATAGATAAACCATCTACTCTGGTAAGTCAACAACTGTTCCAAAATAATTTCCAGCAATTTATTATAACCAATTCTGTCTTGCAAATAATATTTGTTCCACATTAAGCACTTACCGTCAAATATACGTTTTGGTAAATACAATTCGCTTAATATTCTATTTACTATGCAAAATTGTATAATAGTATGCATCCGGCATTTTACTTAAAATTCTGGTCTATTTCCGAATATGCATAATAAACTCTTATTTTGTGTCGCAAATAAACTAACGCATTGTCAGCTTCTTTTCACTTCAAGCATTCACTAAACATTACTAATTCATTTTAAGTCTTACAACTTACTTCGATCGATACAAATTTTGTGTTGTAGATCTGCTTTTTAAACATCTACTTTCATTTATTTTCAAGAATCTACAATTGCAAAAGTTTGAGATAGTTGAGACTTGTGTCTATATCTGCAGCTCAAAAAAGTTCTTAATTTAATGTCAACTTAGTTGAAGTATGTAGAAGAATAATAAAACGTGTTCTTAAAAGATGAAAGCCAGTTTTCACTTCATTGCTCGTGGAGAGGGCTAAGTGGTTACACAATGACTATAACCAGAATTGAGATAAGAGTTTGTTACCGATCCTTCGCTTTTCAAAGCCTCTTTTTATTCAATTATGAGCATAGAGATCAGGTATTGTTAATTTGAAACTTTGTTTTTGGAAATCCGGCTTACCAAGGTGATATCTTAGGGGTGCTGGCGGCTGAACTCTAGTCATTTAACGGTAGAACACTCATTCTAAGTTATAAAATATTACTTGAGGTTGGCTTGCTAAAAATGAACTTCCTTTTTTTAATAGAATGTACTATGTATTAGAAATTACAATATGTATCACAACAACACAAACACCTTTTAAGACCTACGCGCCCCACAGGAACATTCTAAGGTTGATTGACGCGTTTTTGTATATATGATTAAAAAATGCAAAAACTAAACAATAAATCCTATCACATATTGACATAGACCAATATTTTATGATAGGATAGAGAAATTGAAAATAAAATAATACATAAGCATCAAATTTTTAAAGATATTTGCAGTAACAAAACTAAAATGCAGTTGCCAATGATCCAGCTAGTGGCATATTCATTGATTATGTGACGCACGGTTTTCCTGAATGATTTCAACTCACATAGAGTTATATAACGGCTCTTTATTCGAGCAAGCGATAGCGTGCCATCTTCAAGAAATATTCCATAACTACGATTAAGGGTGCTACCGTTGTCTGAATAGAGTTCAACCGCCAACTCTCCTAAGATATCACCTTGATTAGTGATATCTAACTTCTATTGTCAGTGGCATGTGATAACTCACTATAGCTCATATGTCAATAGCACGGACAAGAATGCACGTAGTTGTCGCACCCATAAGTCAAAACTTAAAAAAATTGATAGATCATCAAAAACTGATTACTCCATGCGTAGAATTATATAACTCTATTTTGGTACTTTAATTATTTTGAAAGGGAGTACGTCACTTGATGAAGGAATATACCACCAGCTAGAGTATTGGCAACCCTATTTTAGTATTGTTCCTGCAAATTTTAAAATTTTTTTATTACAACCGATTGCAACGATTTATATTTGATTTTGATTAATTTTCCTCATATCAGAAACAGGAATATTAAATTTATAGTTTCCAACAAACTATTATTTCAGAACCGTCAAATTTTTTAAACTTTTATATGTATGATATTTTTTTATTCCACTTAGTTCAACCAAGTAGCAACGAGATACAAACTTGTTATTAGACGTTAATTTAATGCAGTTTTTTTCTTCCTAATTTTACTCCATGAACATGTTTTGTCTATTACTGTAACCCATACTCGAACTATCATGCAGAACACGCTAGTAATTTAGTAACGTGTTTGAACAACAAAATTTTCATCAAGTAGTGGCTTCAATTCACAAAGAATTATAATAAGGCCCCCATCAACACCTCAGAACGCATGTTGTTGTAGAACCTATGTGTGAAACAGTATATATATATATATATATATATATATATATATATATATATATATATATATATATATATATATATATATATATATATATATATATATATATATATATATATATATATATATATATATATATATATTATATATATGTATATATATATATATATATATATATATATATATATATATATATATATATATATATATATATATATACATATATATATATATATATATATATATATATATATATATATATATATATATATATATATATATATATATATATATATATATATATATATATATATATATATATATATATATATATATATATGTGTTGTTGTGACACATATTGTAATTCCTATTACACAACACTTTGTATTTAAAAAAAAGTTGAAGCGGCAGGATATCCGATAGAAATAGGTAGATTTCTTGACCAGACAGATTTGTGTACAATTAGAATCAAATGTTTCAGATTAGTTCAATTCAAAAAGTTAAATAGAACCAAAATTATCAAATAAATTAAATATGGAGAACTCAGAATACAATTGAACCAAGTCCTTTTTTGTCATTTGTTCAGGCATAAGATGCATTTCGTTCAGGCATATATGTTCAGGCATTTTGTCATTTGTTCAGCATATGCTGGACCACATATGGTTAAACAAATTTAATTTATAATTAAAAAAATGTTATTAACTAATTTTGTAATAAAGCTTTAACTTTAAACGTCTGTAGTACAAAAAAGCTTTTTATGGACTTGGTTCACTTGTATTCTGAGCCCTCCATATATTAATCGAAACTGCTTGATCTATGTCAGTTGTTGTTAATTTAGTTAAAATCAGTTATAACATATCAAATCCCCCTAGGAGCAAATCAACGTCCCATGTAGATACAAACACAATTACAATATTGCCACATATAATTTATAATGCCTGATAATAGTTTTTTTTTAAATATAAATATAAATTTAATTTTTCTTTCGATATATTTTACTTTTTTTTCTATTTTAACAGAAAATTAACTTCATTTTCCTTTAATATTTTTTTTTTTAATAAAATGTGATGTGTAGTAGGCATTACAATATGTGTCACAACAACACATAAAAACCTTTTAAGACCAAGGTCCCACAACAACATGCGTTCTAAGGATGTTAATGGACGCAAATCTGTTTTTTTTTGTTTTTTTTAATATTTTTTTGTTAACTAATAGATAACTAAACCATAAATCCTATCACATATAAAATATGACATAGGCCAATATTTCGTGATAGGATAGGGAAAATAAAAATAAAATAAGGGATAAAAAGTAAATTTGTTTTAAAAATTTGCAGGAACAAAACCAAAATTGTTTTGCCAATAGTCCAGCTAATGGCATAATCCTTGATTATGGGACGCAGTATATTTTTCAATGATTAAAGCTCAGATATATAGTTATATGAAGGCTCGTTTCTTCGAGCAAGCTACAGCGTTCCAGCATCAACGAATATTCATTAGCTAAGATTGAGAGTACTACCGTTGACTGAATACAGTTCATCCGCCAGCACCCCTAAGATATCACCTTGGCTAGTGATATCTCACTGTGCTATTGCCAGTGGTATGCGATATCTCACGTTAACTCATATGCCAATAGCAAGGACTGGAGTACGCGGGGCTGTCACACCCGTGGATCAAAAAATAGAAAAAAATTAACAAATTAATAAAAACTGATCCCTCCATGCGTTATATTGTTACGTTTTTCCAACCTTACTTTGAATTGGCCTTACTCACAATTCGATAAACGCAATTCCCAAATTTCTTCTGAGTTCGATCACTGATTAGTAAGCAAAAACACCAGGTTTTATTAAGTATTCAACTCCTTAATTGTTCCACAACAACAGGAAACAATACAGCAAACAATATTCCTAACTAGAATATTCTTTCAACAGCTTCAGCAACTCCAACGGTTGATTGTAGAAATTTCCAGTAATACAACGTTTAAAATAATACACAAATTATTTCTACTTAATAACACTTAAAACTTTATTAACAAAAACTAATTTTAAATATCACTTTTATAATTTTCACTTAACTATCGCAGGTTTAAAATAAAACTAATTAAAAACTACAAGAGGCAATTTCCTTATATACATTCTGCTTAATCTCTAGAAGTTTCTAGGTCACTTTTTAGAAACTTTGAGAAAATATTAGAATACTCGATTATTTTACGTTACGTTGATTTCATTCATAAAATCATTTGTTTTAAGTAGACCCTAATTCTAAGAATATGTACAACAACAACAATATTCATTTCATTAATCTGTTGTACTATTTTGTTGATTTGATTTTCCTGGAAGTGACCGTAATCGTCTAGATTTTTCTGTACTCGTAACATTACCCTCCACTTAAGCCTGTTCGTCCCGAACAGGATCTAGATCTCTCCTCCAATTGTTGAATCCAAACATTTTTTTTTCATTCTCTATTTCCCAGGCTGTTTAGAACTACTTCCGGTCCCTTTCTAAGTCCTTGGCCATTACTTTGTTCTATGTCAGCGCACCGTGATGAGTATGGATTCTCATTATCTCTTAAGTGCCCCTTATCTCTTCCCTTTGAGTATTTCACACTGCCATGTCCATGAACCATTCTCATTTTCAGCTGCGATTCGTCTCCATTTGAAGCTATTTGAACCACTTCATTTACTTTGCTCACTTCGTACTGGACCTAAACTTGTTTCGTTTTTAACTTTCGGCGTTTGTTCAATCGTATGCGTCGGTTGATGTTTCTCTCCCTCATCTGTTTGGATGGTGTTGGATTTTCCTCTGCACTGCGTAGTTCCTCATCGCTGCCAATAACTGTTGGCTCTGCCTCATTCACAAGTAGTGGCATCTCAACATTATTAACCTTTAGGATTCCACATCCAAAATCGAAGACTAATCCCTTCGCCTTCATGAAGTCCATCCCCAAAATGACTTCATCCATAATGTCAGCCACTAGCACCTCTTGTTGATAGCAGTTATTTCCCAATTTTATTTCAGCGATTCTTTTACCTTCTATTTCAGCGCATTCTCCAGTTACGGTTTGGAGTTTCAATCCATCTGATGGTTCCAAAACAACGTCAATTAAACCTTTGCGAACGAATGTTCGAGCTGAACCTGTATCCAGTGTCATGAAGCAACCTTCACCTTCAAGTTGTCCGTTGATACTCAAGCTTTCACCATTTACTGCAATTCTTGAAATTGGGAATGTAGGCTGCATTCTCCTCACTTTTTGGCTTTACAGTTGCACCTTCAACAGGCTTCCGTTGAATAGGAGACAAAGATCTATCACGCTTCCTGTTCCAGCAGTCCTGTGAGATATGGCCCGATTTCCTACATATCCAGCACAGGAGTTTTCTACTGCTGTTCCTAAACCCTACGTGCTCCATTTCTTCGGCTCCTCTGTTCTTCACAGAAGACGACAATCTGTCTGCCTCCTTGTTTTTCTTGCACTCCCGTGCCATGTGACCCTCTTCATCACATACCCAGCATCTGATGTCGCTTCTATCTCTGGGTGCCAAAACTTCCCCTTTGATGTTCCCCTCTACATTCCTTCTTCTGGATCCACCAGATGGCATACACATTCTCTGTACTATCTCACATTTCATTGCGTATGCGACAGTTTCATGGAAAGTCGCCTTAGGTGTAGTCATTACTTTGAGCCTGGTTTCTGGATCTCGGATACCATCAATGAAGGCCTCGATCTTCATTTTCTCCATAAAATATGGTGGAGTGTTTGAGTGTGCCAAATGTACAAGCCGTTCCACTGCCGAAGAATAGTCCTGAAGGCTTTCTCCATTCCGTTGCAAGCGACCTTTTAACTCGATTCTGTATAACTCCTTTTTATGGTCGCTGCCATATTTACGCTCCAACGCATTCATCACCTCTGCGTAACTTTTGCGATCTTTTCTGGTACTGCCTGTAATGCTTCAGCTGCTTTTCCTTTAAGTGCAACTATCAATGCAGCAAGACGATTTTCGGCGTTCCAAACATTTTGATCTGCTGCGAAGATGTGGTACCGTCATATGATGGTGGTTTTAATTTGATATTTGCTACTCTATGTACCACCTGTGAGGTAACTTTAGTCGTCTCAACATCCTGCAACCGTTTTTCGAAATCATCAACTTTGGAAAGTACCTTTTTGTTTTCGTCAAGCACTTTTTGTTCTAATTCTTGGATTTCGCTTTGAATTTTCTCAACTTTTCCATCGAATGCCGTTGACATTTGTAGAAGTTCCTCATCCAAATGTTGATGTATTCCAATTTTTAACTCATTTATTTGCTGGTTCATCTCATCTTTATTTGCAGCAAGTGTTGCAGTAATCTCTTCTTTATTAACAGCAATGTTATTGTTGTCTGTTTCCAGCTGTTGATTGATGTTACAGCTAATTTCTTCCTTGGTAGAAGCCATTTGTTGATTGATGTTGCAGCTGATCTCTTCCTTATTTGCAGCCATATTATTGTTGACTTTCTCCAACTGTTGATTCATGTTGAAACTGATTTCTTCCTTATTTGCAGCCATTTGTTGACTGATGGTCAAACTAATCTGTTGCATCATAGCCATTAACTGCGTAAAATCACAATTTGCTGGTGGCAATGACGTTGTTGTTTCCGCAACAGAACTTTTCTCTTCATCAGCTACTATTGAATCAGTATTTGTCGTGACTCTTACAAACTGGTAACTTTCCACTTCTATTCCACTGACTTCCAAGGCTTCTCGAAGCCGTAGCGTTAATTCAGTTTTGTTTCCGCTTGTTGACAATCCACGCTGTTCTAGTTCTTTCTTTAACTCAAGAACCTTCAAATCACTTAAGAAAACCATTATAAACAGCTAACTAATCCGCCGATGTCACCAATGTTACGTTTTTCCAACCTTACTTCGAATTGGCCTTACTCACAATTCGATAAACGCAATTCCCAAATTTCTTCTGAGTTCGATCACTGATTAGTAAGCAAAAACACCAGGTTTTATTAAGTATTCAACTCCTTAATTGTTTCACAACAACAGGAAACAATACAGCAAACAATATTCCTTACTAGAATATTCTTTCAACTTCAACAACTCCAACGGTTGATTGTAGAAATTTCCAGTAATACAACGTTTAAAATAATACACAAATTATTTCTACTTAATAACACTTAAAACTTTATTAACAAAAACTAATTTTAAATATCACTTTTATAATTTTCACTTAACTATCGCAGGTTTAAAATAAAACTAATTAAAAACTACAAGAGGCAATTTCCTTATATACATTCTGCTTAATCTCTAGAAATTTCTAGGTCACTTTTTAGAAACCTTGAGAAAATATTAGAATACTCGATTATTTTACGTTACGTTGATTTCATTCATAAAATCATTTGTTTTAAGTAGACCCTAATTCTAAGAATATGTACAACAACAACAATATTCATTTCATTAATCTGTTGTACTATTTTGTTGATTTGATTTTCCTGGAAGTGACCGTAATCGTTTAGATTTTTCTGTACTCTCTCTCTCTGGCGTTTACATCCCATGAAGGGATTTTACCGTCTGTGCAATAAGCTTCCAATCATCTCGTTCCATGACCAGTTGACCCCAGTTTCGACATCCTATATCACGAAGGTCTTGGATGATGTCATCACGCCAGCGTTGTCTAGGTCTTCCTCTTCGACGAACACCAGCTGGTTGTTGTAGGGACGCTTTTTTTATCATTCTATCTAATGGAGCCCTTTCTACATGACCAAACCATCTGATCCGGTTAGATTTAATGAATCCGATTACATCGCAGCCTCCAAGAAGCTGTCTGATTTCGTGATTCATTCGGATTCTATACTGATTTTCAGCAACTTTACATGCACCATAAATTGTTCGTATGACCTTCCTCTCGAATGTTGATAAAATTCTACAATCGGAGGAAGTCAGTGTCCAGCTTTCACTTCCAAATGTAAGCACAGGTCGAATTAATGCTTTGTAAAGTGTGAGTTTACACGACCGCGAAAGATGTTTTGATCGCAGAAGTTTTGAGTAGGCGTAGAAAACTCTGTATGCGGCAGAGACACGGGCTTTGATATCTGCCTGCATGTCATTTGACGATGTTATTACAGACCCGAGGTATTTGAAGTTTTCCACGCGTTCCACTTCATAGTCGCCAGTATCCAGATTTCCGGGAGGTATGTTCTTAGATGTTGTTAACACTTTAGTTTTGCCGGTGTTGATGCATAATCGCACAATATCATCTGCGTAGCCAAGAACTTGACTAGATTTATGATATATGCAGTTTTGCGTCTCAATTCGGCTTTTTCTTATCGCGAACTCCAGCGCTAAATTAAACAGTACAGGTGCGAGTGCATCACCTTGTCGAACACCTGATGTTATATCGAAAGGATCAGAAACTGACCCTTCGATTACTATTCTACAATTTGATCCCGATGTTGTGAGTTTGCACAGAGAAACAAGTTTCTCTGGGATGCCAAGGCATATGAGTGCGGACCAGAGGTTGTCGCGGATGATACTATCATATGCTTGCCTGAAATCAACGTAGAGCTGGTGAATGCTGATATTGTACTCCCAACATTTTTCCAAAATCATCCTTAATGTAAAACATTGATCTGTGGTTGAGCGGTTGGGACGAAAACCACACTGATAGTCAACGATGATAGATTCGGCAAACGGGATGAGTCGAGCAAGAACGACATTAGCTAGTATTTTATATGCTGTGTTCAACAGTGCGATGCCACGATAATTCGCACACTTTAGACGGTCACCTTTCTTATGTAGCGGAACAATGAGAGCTGTTTTCCATTCAGCAGGTAGTTCTTCTTGGTCCCAGATTGCAAGAATCAGATCGTATATACGTGAGACCAGAGCTGCTCCTCCATTTTTCAAAAGTTCTGCGGGAATTCCATCGAAACCTGGTGATTTGCCATTTTTCAGTTTTTTAATTGCAGCTTAAACTTCCTCTATTGCTGGGTAAGGGACAAAAATCTCCTCATTGATGGAGCAATTGCTCGAATAGGATGAACTTCATTCGTCCTATTCAATAGGTCTTGAAAGTGGGTCCGCCATACTGCCAGCACATCACGTTCACTTGTTGTAAGTTCATTATTTTCATTTTTGATGGCTGTAGATCTTGGGTGGAAATCTTTTGTCAGATTCCGTGCACTCAAAGCACTCTTTTGAATTTCCGTTGGCCGCATGTTGGTTGATGTCTTCAATGCAGCTCTTCATGTGTTCGCGTTTCTCTTTACGTAGAAGTTTTGCTGAGGCTTTCCTGGCGCATAGATAATCAGCTTGGGAGCTTCGGGTGTTCCTTGTTAACCATTTTTCTCGCAGTTTTTGTTTATGTTCAACGAATTGGCGGCACTCGTCGTCGAACCATTCGTTGTGTGATTTCGGTGGCCGCTTTCCGATTGTAGTTTGTGCTGCGGCTATAATGGTTGATTGAAGCGTTTGCCATTCTTCTTGTATGTTAAATGGCATCTCAGAAGAGATGTCATGCTCTTCTATGCTTTGCGTTATTATTTCCTGATATCTGTTCAGCGTTTCCGGATGTTTAAATGCATCGACGTTCCAGCGCACGGTCTTTTTTGCTTGTCTATTAAATGTAGATGATAATTTGCACTTGTACTTAAAGATGACAAGCATATGATCAGTGTCCATATCAGCACCTCTGTATGATCGAACGTCAGTTACACTTGTGGAGTGTCTCTTAGAAATCATGACGTGATCAATTTGATTTTCCGTTCTTCCGTCATTTGTTTTCCACGTTGTCTTGTGAATTCTCTTGTGAGGGAAGAAAGTGCTGGAAATTACTAGATCATACATCATAGCCAACTCGGCTGCGCGAAAACCGTTATTGTTGCTGGTATGATGCAAGCTGTTAGGGCCGATATGTGTTTTAAGTTCTGCAATCCTACCGATTTGAGCATTAAAGTCACCTACAACGATTTTTATATCGTGCCGCGGGATTTTATTGATGACTTCTTCGAGTTCTAGGAAGAACAGGTCTTTAATATCATCTGCTTTATCTTCAGTAGGTGCATGAACATTGACGATCGTTACATTGAATTCTTGCGTGCGGATTCTCAGTGTGCATAACCGCATACTAATTGGGCAGAAGTCGATAACATGCTGATTCACGCGACGGTGTATAAGAAAGCCAACTCCAAATTCTCCTCCGTTTTGATTACCGCAATAATAAAGAGTGTATCCTTTCGCTGTTTCATGGATTCCAATACCTGGCCATCTTAGTTCTTGTAATGCCAATATATCTAGTGTGTAGCTCTCGACTTGTTGTGTGAGTTTTAGGAGATCTCCTGGTCTTCTAAGGCTTAGCACGTTCCAGGTTCCCATTTTTAAATCGTAGTCCGGGTACAGTTTCCGAGGTCGTTCCAATAATGATTCCGAGATATTCCGAGGCCTGTGTACAGAATTCATGACAATAATTTTTTTACGGAAATGGGGTGTTAGCCCTTCGCCCAACCTAAATTTTCGTGAATGGGTTCGTTCTGCATCTTAAGGTCACCAGAAACAACCTTTTTACACGTTAATATAGCGAGCCGCTTGATCCAAGTCAGACGCCCGCTGCAAGCCGCCTATAACATGGAGAACAGAATAAAATATTTGGGAAACTAGAAACTAAAACAATCCAAAGAAAAATTTCAAATAAAGAAAATTTTTAAAGAACATTTTAAATAGTAGTTTATGTAACAAGTACGAAAAATATGGTTTTAGCGGACGAATCGTAATGTTTCCGGACGAGGCGCTAGCCGAGTCTGTAATATGAAGATGAGTCTGCTAAAGCCATTTGCGTACGTATTGCATACAACGTTTTTTTGTATTAGCTCTTAGGATTTTTTTCTAATTTATTGCTTAATTTGTATTCTTGCGTACCTAAAAATTTGATTTTTGAACAAAACTTATCAAAGCAGTTGTGATTATAATTTGAAAATAATTATAATATAAAATGAAAACAAATTTTGAATCCGCTAAAGTGTTGTCATAACGACTTTAAGTACTAGGCCGCTAAAATACAATTTTGCGGACTCTAAACAGTTCTAAAAGTAATCATTTTTCGGAGCTAATACTAAAAAAGTATTTTAAGTTATATTTTATTTAAATTTAACTTTTTGGTGTCAGTTATTTTTGTTGTGTGTGTCGTGTCGGCTTTTGCGAATAGTCTCGACAGGAAATTTAGACATAGTTTCAAGTTTTTCTTGACATCTTGACATTTAGTTGAATTTTTTAAAGTTATAATTGTAAGTCCTTTTTTTAATTGATTATACGCATGTTAAATTAAAAAGCTAGGCTATTGTATTATTTCTATATATTATTATTTCACTAACTGTTTAATTTAATTCTCTCGAGTAACATCAAGTTTTTACTAAATACTAAATAGCATAAGGTTAATATAAATTGTTAATTTTAACAGTCAACTTAGGCTTACTATCATCTTACTTCTTAGGCTTACTTCTTAGGCTTACTATCATCTGCAAAAAATGACTTTTCGCAGCTTTAACCAAAACAAAACTGATGAAAACCTAAGACATTTTGAAGAAAAACATCATTTTAATAGGAAAAAAGCTTCTAAATTTGTAGCATATCCAACTGGTTCGCGCAATTTCTATAAAACTGCTATGGCTGTCCAAAGTAATTTTTGTAAATCTTTATTACCTCTTCGTTGATAGCGCAAGAGCATATACAAAAAGAGAAAGTTAATTTGCTTGGACGTTTCTGTATTAATTCCACACTAGATGAACCCAACTTTCAATTTAATTCGATTCCTCAAGTTTCTCACAAAATGAGGCGGATAATTTTTCGTAAAAATATTATTCGAAAAATTACAAATTCCTCCTATCTTAGGACATTTTTAGAGCTTTCAAAATTACCAAATGTACAACAATACGGCTTTCGCAAAGGAAGAGCGACGGGTGCTCTTCTTTCCTTTGTCACTCATGTCTATTTGTCAAATCGCTTGGAAACTATGGTGAGACTTTCGGTGTTAAAATTTCGAAAGCATTTGAAAAAGTATGGCATAAGAACTTTACATGCAAATTAAAATCCTATGGTTAAGAGGAGCAACTTATATCTTATCTTACATAGAGCTTTATATCTGATCGAAAATTTCGGATCAATGTTTCCTGTGTGTCATCGAATATTTTTTCAACTAATGCAGGAGTTCCTCGGGGTTCCGTGTTGTCACTAACTCTTTTTTATCTATATTAATGATTTGTTAGATTCAACGATTCATCCTATATATAGTTTTGCTGATGACAGCACGCTTCATGCGTCTCATGAAGCACCTAAATTATATGCACCCTTAGCGTTCAGTGACTGAAGATCAAGATTGATAGATTCCCTAAACACTGATTTTAAAACAATACGGGGTATTGATGACAGTATTGAATTCAATACAAGCAAAACACATATTTGTCAATTTTCCAGAACAACTACACCTAATCCTTTTCCATTAAAATTTGGTTCCAATAATCTTTTGGAGAAAGAGTCTGTCCGACTTCTAGAAGCCGGAATACTCATATTTTTAATCTGCCTACCTAGGCACGCGGTTCAAAAATTGGGATTTTTAGGCCGATGTCGTAAGTGTTTCAACAGCGAAGAGCTTCTTTTAGTTTATAATTCATGTATATGCCAAATGCCAAATTCCACGAAGCACCACGCAGCGAATATTGACAAACGACCTCTTCCTTTTTCCATACAAGATTCAGCTTTCTTAGGACCTCAAACCAGCAGACAAACGTTTTATTTTTATATTAAATCGTGGACTCTTATTGCGTTCTTTATTTTAAAAAAGAAATTTCCATGAATTATCGACTGTTTAGTTTTTGAAAATTGAAAAAATCCACGGTTAAAGGAAATAGCGTAAAGATTGAATGAAAACTTTAGCCGACCGACCGGCTCATCTTTTACTTCGGAGAGGGTTGAGAGTAGAAATTAAAAAAAGAATATTTTTGTCCTTAACGAGAAGGGTCATATGAAAGTTGATTTTTTTCTAATCCAAAGCAATTTTTTTGTAATTTTTAAAAGGAATTCTTGACTTATTTTCTAAAGCGTAAATATTTTTTGCTGTCTGTTCTGTTATCCCTCTATCTTCGAAAAGCAAAGAACAAAAAACTTCACGGGCTTAGGAAATGTTGTAAAGATTGAACGCTCATCCTTTAAAATGTTCTTTAAAGGCGGTTGAGAGCAGAAATTTTGAAAAAAAATTATTTTTGACCTTGACGAGTTATGAAGTGCGTTTACAATTAATTTAATCAATTATCTCTGTAAGAATTGTTAAATCCTTTTTAAACCAATGTCTAGACTATCCTAGTACGGAATTTCATTTTTGAGAATGTTTCATAATTTCTCAGAAAAAAAAATGATTTCTGTTATTTTTAGTCCACTCCACATGAACTAATTGTTTTGTATGTTTTTTATTAATTATATAGTCTTCCGGTTTTTTAGAATTATTTGAATATATGTTTGATGACGATGGGTTAAATGGATTTAGTTTTCCTATAATGATGATTGAAATATTATATAGGACTGAGTTTTTTAATTAATTAGTTCGACATGCTTAGCACACTAAATATTAAATATTTATTATTCAGACTCTTTGAATATCCGAAGATAACATATCAACTAGAAAAAATTGTGATTCTTTAAAAATCGTATCGATATTAATATTCATATTTCTCATTTAAGTTTTGCCGTCTTGCCGTCTTCATACAGGCCCGTAGCCTTTTTTTAAGTGTCACTTATCTATTTCAATTATAACAATTCAATCCATTCCCTGGTTGAGTTTCACTTAAAAACTTATTTTTATCGAATTTGTTTATAGTGGCGTTTTTTTCAATTTATTCATACCGAACTTCAAATAATTGGACAAACAGACTTGGGACGGATGTTAGATTTTAATAAAAAACCTTTGACCTGTGTGAGAATCACATCCATGTTCTTTGAGTTCAGATTCAATTATTAACCCACGCCGCCATTCAACACCCCACATACATTTTCTTATCAGTTTTAAATAAAAAAAATGGTTTTAGAAGACTGAATTATAACACGAAGATGCTGCCGAGGAGTTGTTAATTGATGATGTTTGAAAAACTGAGTTATTGGAGATTTGCAATAACTTTGCACCTAAAGTTGCGAGTTATTGCTTGCCCAATGAAACTAAACTCCATAATAACTGTCTATGTTCTTTTATCATTGTGGAAGGCAATGAATCACGTGATTGAGGAATATGCTACTAGCTAGATTATTGAGAACTCTATTTGATTTTTGTTTTTGCAAATTTAAAAAAAAATTATTTTTTACCTTTCTTGCTTACATTTTATTTCATGAATGGTAAATTTTATGCACATGGGACATGGTAAATTTTAAATAATGAATAGCTTTAGTTTCCAGCTATCGATTCCTTAAAAAAAGAAAACAAATTTTGTTGGCCATCGTTAAGAACGCGTGTTGTTGTGGTATCTATGTGTTGTTGTGACAAAAATTTTTAATCCTATTACACAATACTTTTAAATTTAAACAAACGTTTTATCATTGACAATAGGAATGTTGGGTCTATTCTGATTATTTTTTAAAGGGATGGGGTACTGATTTCAGGGTGCTGTATTAGTATTTATATTATTTTGTATTTATATAATTCATCTCAATTTTAGTTGTAAGCTAAAAGTATTTGAATAAAACATAGAATAGAAACAAATTGAAAATATAGTTTATATAATAGTTTATTAATTTAATTTTTTCTAAGGGTTTTGGGGGTTTTCTATAAACTAAAGTGTTCCAAATAAGGAAGTTGTAAACTAAGTGTTCACGGTCAATGTACTGGTATGAAACAAAATAAAAATTAATTTAATGTAATTAAATAGATATGATCGGCTTAATAATCTCTTAAGATATCACTGAAAATTCTTTTATGAGTGTGCCATCAAATTATATTTTTATTTTTCTATATTTGATAAAGAAAAGCTGCGATAAAATTTTAACTGAAGCAGAAAAACTGTTGAAACTCGGCATCAATCATAAAAGCTTAGGTGCACATAATATTGAAAAGTGTATTTTCAAAAACAAAAAAACTAATCTCATAATAGTTAGCTTCTCAATGGCAACGGTGAAATTCATTAGAAAGTTTGAAAATCTATTATTTTAATTAAATTCAACACTACGCTCTCCACCACTGTTGAAAATATTTATTGTTTCCATATAAAAGCAACGAATGAATAAAAAGATCTAGCCAACCAATTACTCTCTCTTACCTTCTACTACTACTCTTCCATATTCATATAAACTTAGAATAGAAAGAAAAAATCTTTTTCTCAATACTACATAAGTTATAAATTTTACTTTATTACTTTTGTATATATTTTAATGAGAATTCATATTGAAAATTAAAATCAAAAAATACATAGAGGCGGATATACCGGATTCATGAAAACAAAAACTGAAATGAACGAGACTAAAAACAATAATATTATTTTTATACCGAGTGTTACGAGTATAAAATTATATCTGTATATATTTTTAATTTAACGTTTTATATTTTCTGATTGTGTTCTTCAATATAGACTTAAAGAAACGAACGAGGACGTAAGCGCGTTACACCGTTTATTAATTATTGTTATTTACATGATTTTTTACTTTGTTAATAACTTAACTTTCAACATTCGTAATAAATTTTAGCTAAAAACTTTGTTCAGCGTTGATCTTGGTATTTACTTCGTAGTCGTACCGGAGTATTATAGAAATACGAAATCATAAAGAAAACCTTGATAACTCTCTATCCGTAAAAATACTTCAACGATATTCCGTTGAAATATGACTAAAGAAGAATTCCGTTCTACTTAAAACAACAACGTATGAATCAGATATATTTGAAATATAAAAATTTTATTTTAAAAATGAGTAAGAAATTCATTTTATTTTAAGCTTTAAAATTATTTCATTTTATCATTATAACATGGAGAAACATTTTTATAAAATATTTTTGAATTTGTTCGTAAATAATAACAAGAGTTGAATCAGTTATACAAATTAAAACAATTTAATTTTCTTATGAAAATGAAGTCAGCAAAACCGAGGAGTACAGATTTTCCAGTATCGGTTTTACTAATTCCTGTTTGCTTGTTTATTTATAAAATTTTCTTTTTTATGCGATTTCAAATTGTTTGATATTTTATTCATTTCATTCGTTGGAAGAATTATTTGGAGTCAAATTATTATAGAAACGGTTTTTTTTGTACGATCTATTAAATTAATTAATATAAATGAAATACATATATTTATTCGTATGTATATTGATTGTCAGTTTGTTTTCCATTTGGTTTTAGTATGATGCAGATTTTAATGGAAATCTTTTGTGTTATAAAAATAAGAAATCTGGAAAATTCTGGCAAAAAAGTCACTTAATCGAGTCTTCATGAAACATATTATGAACTTTGGGTAACATTTTTGTTGCAGTTTTCTTATGTTTAATGAATCTAAATTATTGCGTACATCTGTCCTTTAGTATTTATTCTTTGTAGCACCTATAAGGAAACGGCTGGTGTGCTTCTTTTAAAAAAAATTTTTAGATATTACTATAAAGTTTTTTAGATATATTGTTGAGGGTAATATTATTCAAGTAGCATAATAGTAACGAGTTTTCAAAACGTCTAGGCTAGAAAACTTTGAGCTTACAATACACATAAAAACATAAATTCTTGGCAACAGTTTTCGCTCGTTCAACTAAGCATTTATGGTAATAATTTTCCTCCAAGAGTGTTTGTTCTTAACTATAGTATTCCGAAGTTATAGTAAAAATAAGAATTAGGACTAGTTTTAAAATTATTTTAAATTGTTAAATATTTTTAACAGATCAATAGTAAATACTGACTGCGTTTTTTCTGGGTTTATGTAAAAATGGTCTTATTTTAAATTTTAGACTTTTGAATTCAGTTAACAATATTCAATTAGAAGTTATAACTAGAAATTGTAATATTTTCGCCAAAAACAGTTAGTAATTTAAAATTTCAACAATTTATCTTACATTTCTATACATTTTTTATCAAAGTTTGTCATTCTAATCAAAATTATACAAAATAGGACAACCTTTTTCCCAATGGTTTGTCTAGTGGTCAATGTGGTATTGAACTAAAAAACAACTCAAGCACACACAACTTCAGCTAACTGTAACCAATCATAAACCTTTATAGAATTGATACGTGCACGATCAAGAAAATTTATTTTGTTTTCTAAACCTGTCAATAAAGATTAAATTTCCAATATCAATGAAAATAATTGATAATTATAATGTTAAATGAGGCACATGTCAAATGACAAATATCAAAGGGTTACATATGAAAACAAAAACAAACGCCCAGTCAAATGTGCCGGTAAACACTTAACGCAAGTATGTCCAGTTAACAGAGACACCATAGCCAAGGGCATAAATTGCAAGAGACAACAACCAGCAAACTATCGTGGATGCGAAGTTGCTATCCAACTCCAAAAAATAAGAGATAAAACGCGCAAATTATCACAAAACCAATGTAGATCCAATGAACTATACCAAGAGAAACTGTGTAAGCAATCATAAGCACAAGTTCTAAAAGAATCAGAGTCAATCAACGACTCGGGGGTATTAGAAAGCATTAAGAACTGCATGGAAGTAATTTTAAGGCGGTTAGATGAACAAAGCAACCTAAACGAATTGATATTCCAAAAAATTAAGCAGATAGAAAGCTTAAAACCAATCGTCAAGAAAAATTAAATATGATTACAACACTCAGAATTGCAACCTGAAATGCAAACAGGTTAATCAACCACACCACAGAAGTTGAAATGTTTTTAAAGTTAGAAAAAATAGATATTTTTCTAGTATCACTTTGTTAAATCATCATATATAAAAATGCCTGGATATAAACTTTATCATGCAATTCATCCAGCAGAAAAAGCGAGGGTAGGATCAGTAAGGTATTAAAATCGAAGAAGTAATGCAGCAGTAATTGTTGTAGCCGCTATATACTGTCCACCAAAACATAATTTGAAAAAAAATTATTACTCCAAACTTTTCAATGAACTAGGCAGTAAATTTATCATTGGTGGAGATTTTAACTCAAAAAACACATATTGGGGATCAAGAATCACCACAACAAAAGGTAAAGAACTGTAAGAAGCAGGACAGATAAAAAAGTGTGATTTTCATTCCGGTGGTTCACCGACCTACTGGCCAACCGACCTTGGTAAAGTACTGGATTAATATACTTCTTTATTACAAGGAATATGACAAAAAACTACAAAGATATCGAAAATAACGAAGGGTTGTCATCAGATCACTCTCCTGTTATAATGACAGTTAATAAAAACATAATCAAGCGGACATATGCACCTAAACTAACAGATAAAAACAATAATTGGAAGGTTTTTCGTGAGTGTAGAAGAGAAAATCAAAATAGATCTACAAGCACCAATTAGAAACCCAGAACAACTAGAAATAGAGCTAGAAAGGCTGATTGAAGCTGTAAATTTTGCAGCAACGTCAAGTACTCCAGCACCGCATCCTAATCGTATTCTAACCGCAAACTCTCCCATGGAATTAAGAAAATTGTTAAAATCAAAGCGTAAGGCACGTAAAATTTGGCATACAACTCGATATCCAGAACACAAAACTATTTTAAATAATCTGTGCATACAAGTAAATACAGCAATTAAAGAAGCAAAAAATGAATCTATTAACAAAAATGAATCTATTAATATCTTTCAAGTCTTTCTGGTGATAAAAGTAATGAGTATTCACTCTGGAAAGCAACAAAGGGACTCAAAAGACCAGTTGCGCAGATCTCTTCGATTAAAAAAAATGATGAAACATGGGCCAGAAGTGTTCAAGAACAAGCAGATCTATTCGCAGAATTACTAGAAGGCACCTTCACGCCATTTGGTCGACTGACAGAAGAGGAAAATATAACGAAAGCGAATAAAACTGATTCACAAGAAATTTCATATGTAACATTACATGAACTTAAACAAGAAATACGTACCAGCTTGGTTCCAAAAAAGGCCCCAGGCTACGATCACCAGTGAAGTTGTTAAAATGCTACCTGATAAAGGTATGCGCAAAATACTTCATATCATTAATGCAGCTTTCAGATTAAGGTATGTACCGATGCAATGGAAAGTAGCAGAAGTGATTATGATCCTAAAACCGAATAAATCACCAAATGACAAAAACTCGTATGGACCGATATCATTACTCCCAACGATATGGAATCTTTTTGAAAAACTTTTAATTAAAAGACTAGCCAGTAATAAAAAATAGAAACCTCATACCTTCGCATCAGTTTGGTGTCAGAGAGAAGCCAAAAGGGTATGCTCCGCAGTTTTTCTTGATGTCGCTCAAGCTTTTGATAAAGTTTGGCGTCATGGCTTAAAATATAAATTGCATAGAGATCTGCCCAAACAGTTTTATGAAATTTTGAGCTCTGATCTGGATGACCGTCACTTAAGAGTCAAATATGATGACAGTTATTCCACATTGAAAAAGATTGATGCAAGAGACCCCCGCAGGGTAGCGTCCTAAGACCGGTATCATACCTGCTATATACAATAGATTTGCCTGGCCTAAGCAAAACAACTATTGCAACCTCTTCTGTCACCTTTGCAGATGATACCGCAATTTTGACCACCGGAAAAACTGTAGAAGTAGCAACTAGCAAACTGCAATACGCTACTAATAAAATCCACAACTGGACAAAAAGATGGCGAATTAAGCTGAATGAAACAAAATCCTCATATTAACTTGACTAACCAAAAATTAAGCCAAATATCTTTGAAAATCAACTCAACACAAGTTGCTTATGCAAACACGGCAAAATATCTAGGTATGACTGTGGATGCTAAACTGAGATGGAAGGAACATGTTAAAAAGAAAAAAGAAGAACTGAATTTGAAATTTAGAAAGGTGTACTGGTTACTTGGAAGAAACTCAGTACTATCTATTCAAAACAAACTGCTTCTGTATCGTCAAATACTGAAACCAGCGGGATACCACGCTATGGGGCTGTATGAAGAAAACGAACGCGAAAAGTATCCAGTCGTTCCAAAACAAAGCATTGTTAATGCCCCGTGGTACATCGGAAACGAAGACCTCCATAGGGATTTAAAGATAGAGTTCGTGAAGGATGAAATAAAAAATATGCAATTAAACACTACACGCGTATTCGCGTACATGAAAATATTGAAATACGCCAGCTAATGGATGTGCCCGTTGCTGATAGAAGGCTTAAAAGAACGAAGCCACAAGGTTTGATTTTATAATCAAAAGCATACTTAATAAAATAATGTCAATGCGACTAACCAATGGGTTACACCCCAAAAAATGTGCTATAAATATGATATGTAAATTACTAGATTGTTCTATTATATTAATTTTAAAAAAATGAAGCTCATCTGACCATTGTGCCCAATCTGATAATATTGTAATTTGCCACGCGTGGTTGATTCCAGAATGGCCTATATAATAAGTCCTGTTTGCATGCTAGGCCTCAACTAAGGCTGAGATCTTAAGTTCTAAAACGCATATCATTGAGTTTTGTCTGGTTCAAATGTTTTGTTAAATTCAACCAAGTCATGGTAACCCAACACTGGGTCCAACCTGAATCCTTTCTTGGCAATATGTTCAATTAATAAACTATTACTATATAAAAACATAAAACTGAAAAAACTTCAAATCTCTAGCTCTTAATATAAAATTAAAAAGGACACTTTAAAAAAAAAAACGAGAAAATTGAGGTTGAAATCAAGGTTGAAGTGTTGCATTGCAACAGTAGCCGGGGTTCAATTTGACTAAAGCAAACAAGTGAAAAATTGTATGCAATTTTTGTTGTTTTTTCAGTTTATTCTTTTATTGCAGTCAAATCGAACGCACCTAGTGTTGGATGAGCATGATATAACATCAAATTAAGTCTAGTCTATTAACTAGATTTCAAAATACATTTGAAACCAAAGTCAAGCCAAACCAAAAGGCCAAACAAAACTGAGACGCTACGAAATGTACTAACACATTTTATGGTACAGAAGACATTTTGATCCCTTGTCCTAAATTTACAATTTAAATTATTTAAAAAAATATGTATATAAACATTTTTAATGTTATGTATCACCAATTTGTTACACTTTTCCAATTGCAGAAATCAATCCATTGTATTCATTCCTGGATTAACCCATATCCAATTTTTCTGTAGACCAATTTTGGTTAGTTAGTGTTTTAGTCTTGAACCAAGGGTTGATGTATTTCACTGGGTCAAACTTCATGAATTTCTTTAAGGCATGTACTAAGATTTGATTCAAGTATTGCGCTAGCACTCATGCTCATAATTTCGACTTCAACCAGATTTGACATGTGAAAACTGACCAAGTTGTTGCCAAGAGTACTGGTGATTAATTCTGATCGAATCACGATAAGTGGTTTTACTTTGTGTGCAGAAGATTGACTATGAAATTCCGTTTAAAAAACTGTCTTTGCTGTGCTTCTCTGGAGTTGCAAATTAGACTTATTCTAATAGATTGGTTCTTGAAATTGACTAAGAATGTCTGATGAGAGTGATTGATTGGAACATTGCTAAATATGTAAATCGTTTAGTATATGCCAGCCTAAACGACGGTGTACTGCTCTAAACAGAATCTTAGACTATTTTATCATTGGGTTTGGATATTAGTGTGGAATAATACCGAACATTTACAATATTTTTTACAATTTGCAAGTTGTAAAATACTTTAAATAAAGTGCAAATTATGTGGTTAAAACTTAATCTTAACTTTAATTTAGGCAAAAACGAAAAATTATAATTATGCACCACGTAATTGCATGTTCGGTATAATCAAACGGTCAACTAAAATTTTACCCTGGCTAGTGACATTCTACTGCTATTGCCAGTGGTATATGATGTATCTGGTTTATTCATATGTCAATAGGAACCAGTACGCGAGGTTAAAACAAAAATTAAAAATCAGCAAAAACTGATCTTTCCATGGGTTAACCGTTATTGTTAATATACGTTAATACACGTTACTATATGAAAAATTTTATTTATAAAACTATTCTAAACATTTCAGCATGGTTTTTTCTTTTCCTAGAACCAGCGTATATGCTAGAAAACTTCCAGATTTTGTGAAAAATATCTATTTGATATGACAAGTTGAAAATTTGAGTAAGAATTAGAGCTAGCTTACTAGTAAAAGTGTTGAATATATTAAAAGGCATACTATTAGATCCACAACATATAAGGATGTTATTGCAAAATAATCTTTCAATATCAAGACTTACAGCAAACTGTTTTCGACTGTACCGAACAAGTTCCAACACCGAATTATCGAAATTTGTATTCTTTTGGATGGAGTGCAATACAAATTTCAATGATTCGGTGTCGGAATTTGTTTTGTACAGTCGAAAATAATTCACTAATATTGTTTATTTTGAATGACTTATTAGCAGATTAGACTTTTCTTATTAGTTCCTTATTATAGGAACATCTGTATGACTTAAAGGTAGTAGTAAAGATTGCGTGAAATTCGTCTGAAGTACTTTAAGTGTCCTTATAAAAAACTAAGGTGAGTTCAGTTCATAGCTCGGCGAATTTTATATCTTTTTATAAATTTTTTTTCTACGGTCTATTAATTAGGAAATTAGAAAATATAAGAACTGAAATAGGAAAACGAATCATCGTAGAGAATTCGTTGGTACTTGGTAAATGTAGAGAATTTGTTGGGTTTTTAAGCAACTGTTTTTGGTGGTCTCGATTGTATATACTCTGTGCGTTATCTATATCAAGTGACGCGTTATATTGTTTTCTAGAAATTTTAAAAACCTTGTATGACGAAATCATATGTGTTAAGCATTACAAATGTGAAAATTTAATTTTTTGTGATTCTTAAGTGGAATTTCGAATCTTCCTTATTTATTCAATCAGATATTTTACCCTTTGAAGATAAGGGGACGATCGAGTACCGTCTAGTCCGAAAATCAGTTTTACGGCAGAGGTTGAAATCTTGTACGCAACAACCTTGTTGACAAAGTCACCACCTTTTTTAAGCATGCTGTTCCAACGATGGTACACACAGTTCAATAGATCGATTTTTAAACTTTTGTTTTGAAAACCGCATATAGGCTATCAGATATCAAATCGTTGTCTTTCAAAAGTTTTGATTTATGTAGGGTTAGAATCCGGGTTAGTTAGGGTTAGGTAGAACCCCGAAATGAGTTATTTCCAAACACTATTAATGTATTAAGTATACATAATAATACCTGAACATACTTGTATACTACAGAAATGCTAGACGGGACGTCTAAGTTTATAAAAGACTTACGATTTTATGTTTAAAGCATATGAACTATATTAATAGGATATTATAGAAGTTAGAACAAAAAAGAATTAATTTCGGAGAGGCTTCGACTTTTTTATTGCCTATTTAGTAAAACATAGTTAAAACTTTTAAAACTATTAAAAATAATTCAAAGTTATTCATTTAAATAATTTTGTTTGTTCAAACTTAACAAGTATCATCATAATAAATTTCACTGATAAATTAAAATAAAATCGCCAATTTCTTGTTAACTAATAGTTTTTATTTACTATATACGTATTTCGAAAGCTATGCTTTCACCGACAGTAGTATATTTCAAAACTGTTTTGTTATATTGTACTATACTAGATTTTGTTTATAGTTTTGATATATACTACTGTCGATGAAAGCATAGCTTTCGAAATACGTATATAGTAAATAAAAATATTAGTTAACAAAAAATTGGCGATTTTATTTTAATTTATCAGTGAAATTTATTAAAAGTTATTGATAAATAAAATTTCAAACAAAAGAAAAAATACTCTAAAAATTTCGTTTTTATGAAACTGACAACTCGTAAAATTCATTGCAAGATTAGCATTTGCCTTAATCACTGTCAGTTTCTGAATATACACCACTTATTTGTGTATACCTATCTTGAGTATCGATTGCATCACTTAAATTAATTTTTTAATTTTTGTCATCTAAACCTGCTGTCTCGCCTCTTATAATGATGTAATTCATCAATAATGGTATTCAAGATCTTTATACAATCCACGATAATGACACATTAATAATTTGAAGTCAATGTCAGGTGTCTCTGGCGCTAAGTTGCTAGTTGGTGCTAAGTTGCTAGTGAACACCTAATACTAAAGTAATTCTACCTGTTATGGCAAAAGATCAACAAACCCTTCTCCACCTACTTCATGCATATAACAAGAAACTTCGTTTATTGATATTTCATTCTTTGTGTACGCAGGCTTGTCACACCTAAAATCAAAACAAATTACAAAACAACAATTGATACTTACTTTAATAACGTAACGTAACGTGTAACCTATAATCTACATTATCATAGTCTGTAAGTCAAGAAGCGATAACTAAACAATATGTGAAATAGATCTAATATGTAAACTATATCATTCTAGAGTATTTCAATCAAATAGAAATTGATCAAATGAAACAGGACTCAGAATAGGATAAATAGTGTTAACCCTAAAAAGAAAATCATATTAGGTGATCTTTCTATATTCGTCGTTTTTTGTTAAATTTTCAAATAAAATTTGTCTTTATTGAAAACCAATTTTATTCAAGTACAGGGTATCCGCCGGGAAGGTATACTATTTTGTTTTGCCGCCATTTTGATAAACATTAGTTTTGACAGTTCATATTTGGCAGTCGTGAAGTAGACACGTGGCAAATTTATTATAGAAAAATATTCGATAAACCAACGTGTTTTAATCGTTAAAACATGTTATCAAAATCAATCATCGATTACTGTGACGATGAGAAAGTTACGTGAAATTTTTGGTAGAAAACGTTACGTGAAATTTTTGGTCGCCTGATTTGACTGCTCCGGACTTCTTTTTGTGGGGATATCTGAAAAGCAAGGTTTATGCAAACAAACCAGAAACACTTGAGCAACTCAAACAAAATGTTCGTGATGAAATTAATGAAATACCGCGTGAAATGTGTGAGAATGTAATGAAAAATGTGCTCAAAAGGGCTCGCATTTGTGAGGCTAACAGAGGCGGACATTTATCTGATATTGTATTCCATACATAATTGCTGACATTAAATAAAACATTTATCAATATAAGATCCATTCTCTTTCATTTCATCAAAAATTATAAACAAACAAAGTAGTATACCTTCCCGGCGGACACCCTGTACATATGTGCTATAATTATCCAATTAAGGATAGTTTAATAATGCCTTCGGTGTAAAACTTCTGTAGTTTATCGGCACTTGGCCAAGCGATTTTCGGTAGCTCTTCTGTCGGTAAATTTTTTTCAATCCAGGCAGTTTTGCAGAGAATAAATTATAGTCAGATAGCGCAAGGTGCGGACTATATGGTGGATGCATAAAACTTTCTAACCAATTTTAGTAAATTTTTGATAGGTCATAACAGATGTGTGAGGTCTGATGTCATTGATGTCTATTGTCATGATGGTCGATTGACAGATTCTGAACGTTTACAGTAAAAGGCCAAAATGATCGTTTGGCCGGGAGGTAGCAGCTCATAATTAATTATTACCTTATACACCCACTATATACACAGTGTCATCTTATTAGACGTCAATTCAGGCGTGTGTTTCGTCACTGATGGAAATTCAATATATCACCCAAACACCGGTTGCACTCATGCATACATTATTTCTTAAAAATGCATTCTGGAATTTTATACCCCACCATTTTGAATAATGGCGTTTTCTTTATGTTTTCTTTCCTCGATTAGTTCGAACCCAATCGATCGAAAATCGTAAAATGTATTTAGAATGATAGAAAAAATTGTAAGATTTAAATGAAAAATATCAAATACTCATAGTTATATTTATAAAGGGGATGAGAAGAGGTAAAAACACATTTTAAAACCCACTCACGTGGGGTGTCATTGGAAAGAGCACTTGATTTTAGGAACATCGCAATTTTTTTAGAATTTTGCGATGCACAGTTTTTGAGTTATTATAAAAAACTGCAACTTTCAGACCGTTTCGACACTACGTTTCGACATTGATTGACAGAAAATTTGAAGAAAATTCACAGAGACAGGTAGTCTACCAAATTTTGAACGAAAACTATAGCGTAGTCTCAAATAATAATTTCTGTGTTTTTAGGGGATGGAAGTAGTGAAGGATGGAAAAAGCTTTTGTGCCTAAATGAGTGAGGCGTTATTTGAAAGAAAACGTAATTAAAGAAAAATTGGTATTTTTTTTAGAATGTTGCGGTTAACATTTATTGAAATATTGTCAATTATTATTGAATTACTATTTGTATTGATAATGTATTTTCAAATCTCTTTTTATTTATGGGTAACATTTCAACCGATGTAACATTTTTTGTTATTTGTCATCAATCAGTATGCATTTGACCGGCTTTTTATAGTAAAAATGCATCACATATCGTATTTTTTTCAGAAATTTCGTTCCTTTTCAAACAAATATCACTTTGTACGTAAATGACGAATTATAAAAATTAATTTACGAAAATGTAAATTGAAAAGTTACATTTCAAACGCGCGTTCGTTTGACACAATACAATTAGCGGAGTCAGATATATGGCCACTAACACCATCTAGTGACAAAAACAGTGGAGGATACTTTATTAAACGGCGGATATCACCCAATGTATGTTTTCTGATAGAAACCGTATGTGAAAACCCTATTAGGGATTGCCCTTTGGTCCTGGTCTGAGATTTACTACTAGTGTTGGGTTTGGTTTTTGTAGTCTGTTCTAGATCAGTTCTAATAGGGCCTTAAAGGGCTGAAATACCAGGGCAAAAACGGCAACGTCCTAATAGGCAAATCATATTTGATTTCTGATTGGAACCGTATGTAAAGTACCTGTATATGTAAAGTCTTACCCTATTACAGCCAGATAATCATACACATCCGACTATAATGGAGACTTGACCAATAATTCTTGGGCCCTTAATATACAGTATATAAAGTTTGTCCCTACACAGAAAAAAAAGATTAGGCATTAATCTTATAAATAGGAGTTTATGAAGTATTGAACAAAGTTATCAATCGATAGCTATATATTTATAATATTCACGAATTCATTTATAAATTTTGTTTGACAATTTTACAATCCTGTTCATACTTTCAAGAATAATTTAATAAAATAAATAAACTTACAAAAAATATACAATTATTCTTTTATAAATGCTGTTTTATAGTATACATTAATCGGTTATCAAACGATAAACAGATGTTATAAATATTTCGTTTATAAATTTTCGTTTATAGATTTCATAAATAAAAATTTATAGATTTCATAAATAATTTGGTTATAAAATTTAATAAACAGCGTTAATACAATTTTCATTAATTTTTTTTTTGAGTGTTAGATGACTTGTCTAATCCTTTTTTTTCTGTGTATACCTAGTCTAGCGTCCAGTAACAGCAAAACAGACGAATATCATTCGAAATGTAATTAAAACTATTAAAGGGTCTTTAAGAGGGTTTGTAATATTCGATCTTATTCGAACACTTAAAGTGAAATAAATTTGCACGACAAACCATCAAAGTAAGATAATAAGCTAAAAGTATGACTCCAATTATTTTAGGCACATAAAATCGAGTATAATTGGGACAGATTTCGAGGAACAATTCAAATTAAGATATTTTAAAACGGTTTTGACTTAGAAAAGTGGTTTTCTAAATTTATATGATTAAAAGAATACTGTATCAACAGTTAAGCTTAGTGGTGTTAGTGTATGAATAAAATTCTTTAGTTATTCCCCAAGACAACCACCAAATCACCATAAATTCCCAGAAACAGACGTCTTTTTCGAAGCTTAAAAATATTCTTTACTAATTTTAACTGTATTTTGTTAATCAAATTACAATAATAATGCCATATATACAGTAATCCCTCCGACTGCGCGGGTTTTAACTGCGCGATTTCCACTGCGCGAGATGAGTTTTCAATACTAATTTTCGCACTGCGCGATTAAAATTTCACACTGCGCGACGTTTAAAATTTTTTTTTAAGAATATGTAGATGAATTTCGTAAAATTAAAATGAAAAAAAAAAATTAAATTTCCCCACATGGGACATTCTTTTACAAATCGAACAGATTTGAAAAAAATCTGACCGACGGATTTGTGATTTGGCTTAAAAATTTTTTACTGGTATTATATCGAAAAAAATTTACGTGTTCGAGAATTTTTTTTTTGGAAAATGGAGGCGATCTAAATTTCGTGATTTTTGGTTTGACGACTTATTTTCAAAAATTCATTACTTCGGTTCTATTAATGATAGTAAGCTTTTGTTTTATTTTATTTTAAGGTTAAGAGATGGCATTTTAATATAAAAACATAGTCAATAAAAAATATTATCAAATTCCTATTGTTATAAACAAATAAAATATTAAAATCGATTTTTAGTGATTGCCCTACGTATTCTACGTTTAATTTTCAAGAAAAACGTGTTTTTAACTAAGGAAGAAATTAGTTTTACTGTTAGAAATATATTAATTTATCCAGCGCGGGACAACAAAAATTTATGGAATTTTTACCTTTCCGCGCTCGATAAATTGATTTATTTCTAATGCTACTCGTACACGAGAGAGCAAAATTGCAGATGTCAGAGAGAAAGTGTCTGACTTATTGCTAAACTGTTTACACATAGGAATTTGTTAATAATTTTTGTAAATAACAATTTTTTTTTAAAGTTCATCTTTTAGCTTTAAAATAAAACAGAAAAAAATGTCTATCATTACCAGAACCGAAGTTATGAATCTTTGAAAATAAGTCTTCAAGCCAAAAATCACGAAATCCTCGATATTTAGAACCGCTCCATTTTCCAACCCAAAAAATTTCTCGAGCACGTATATCGTTCTTTTCTTGGGAAATGAGAATTTGGAAATTTTTCTATATAAGAGCCCTAAAATTTCAGCCAAATCAAATATGTGTTGGTCAGAAAGATGTTCGGTTTGTAAAAAAATGACCCATATATGTAGCAATTTGCATTACATATTCAGTTTATTTTTAACTGTATGGCTGGAACGTTCAATATAGATCAAATTCAATTTCAAGCCAGTAAAGGTAGAATATTCTAAACAAATTCAGATTATTGATATAATTTTTGTAAATTTAAGTTGTTTTTTGAAATGTTATTTATGTTAATTTATCTGTTAACTTATGAAGTGTTTTCTTATTTAAGTGTTGTTGAAGTAATACATGTTTTTCAGGCTGTATATATTCATTGTGGTTTAATTATAACTTTAAATTAATTTTTTTTTCAATTTTTTTCAAAATTTGGAACCGATTTTCATACAAAATAGGGTTCACATTGCGCGGTTTTGTATTGCGCGCTGTTTTACTGGAACGGAACTACCGCGCAGTCGGAGGGATTACTGTATCTTCTATATAAATAAAAAAGTAAATGTTCGTTTGTTCAAAATATGTAATCTCGGAAAGTACTTGATCGATTCTTTTGAAATTTGGACACAATATTCAAATACAGGAAGGTTTCATATTTTTTTTTTTTTTTTAGTAAAATGTGTTGTGTAGTAGGAATTACAATATGTGTCACAATAACACATAAATACCTTTTAAGACCAAGGTCCCACAACAACATACGTTCAAAGGTGTTGATGGACGTAAATCTTTTTTTTTTGTTTTTTTTATATTTTTTGGTAAAGAATGGATAACTAAACAAAAAATCCTATCACTGACAAAATATGACATAGGCCAATATTTTATGATAGAATAGAGAAAATAAAAGTAAATTAAAAAGTAAATAGCAAATTTTACAAAAATTTGCTAAAACAAAACAAAAATGTAGTTGCCAATAATCCAGCCGGTTGTATATTCCTAGATCCTGCGACGCACAGTCTTTCTTGCAGATCAAAGCCCACACATAGTTTTATGAAGGGTCGTTTCTTCAAGGAAACAATAGCGTCCCGTCATCAAGGATTATTTCACAGCTAAGATTGAGGGTGCTACCGTTGACTGAATACAGTTCATCCGCCACCACCCCTAAGATGTCACCTTGGCTAGTGATATCTCACTGCTATTGCCAGTGGTATGTGATATCTCACGTTAGCTCGTATGCCAATAGCAGGGACTGGAGTACGCGGGGTTGTCACACCCGTAGATCAAAAATAAAAAAAAAAAAATTTCAAAACAATAAAAACTGATCCCTCCATGCGGACGAATATAGTTTTTTTTTTGCCGGCATACTCCATATATGTAGGCTATCAACAAGTACAATTGTCCCTCACCTGTATCAATCTCAATTCAATCCATTTTATGGTCGAGTTTCACTTGACGACTTAATTAAATCGATTAGTTTTGTATGGGTGACCTATATAACCTATGGGTGTATGGGTTACCTATAAAACAAAGTAATAGTATAGTATAGGGATCATCCATATATTGTTATATACAATTTATCAACCATATTGGTTTGACTTTTGATTAATTTTAAGATCGTTGTGTTGATTATTGTTAAAGGTTTTGCTTAAAAACACTTTAAACTATGTGGAAACCGAACCAGGATTTCGATTTTCAAATTTCGATCCAAGATGCTAACCACTAGACTACTCAACACACATACATACATTTATGTACAAACTATCATAAAAATGTTCCATTTCATTGTTTCCCAATACATGGAAATTGGATCTATTGTATATAATACCTAAAACTGCCTAAAACACACCAATTGGCATTTTGTGAGATAATTTTTTTGAAAACCAGAACCATTAGGCCAATAGAATAACGGAAAAAGATATGACTTACGTGTTGTTGCTCGTAAAAGGTCAGAAATTTTTTTAATCTCTGGGGTAGGGTACTCACATAATGGACATGCCGAGTCCACTCGTCCGGCACCTGGGGACTGGAGTTATGCAACTAAGTGTGCTGGAAATTTTTTTTTGCTTCCTTGTAAGCGATATAACTCGCAAATGGTGCACTTTAGGATACTGGTGCCATAGAACTTTTTTGCTCCTTAAATGTTTTTCTATAACTTAAAATAAAAAAAAAAACAAAAATAATTTGTTTTGTAGCAAATTTTGGCGAAAAATTGCGAAAAAATGTCTAAAAAACGATATTTTTCAATTGAATTTAGTTGTTTGCAAATAATTGTTTATAACATAATTGACCCCTTTATCTTGTAGCAGAAACCTCAACAAAAAAAGTAAGCTTCAGAACGTTTCATTCGGCCTTATAGTTTTTGCACAATTCCATTTTGCACTTAAGGCCCCTAAAAAAGTTGTTAACTTTGGGCAGGCCGCAAGGTCTGAGTTTTTATTCGATCGCAATCTGCTTGACGGGAATTGAAAGGGTGTAGTGTCAGCTTTAAATAGCATCTGTGTTGCCTATACCCATATTCAATATTAACAACAGCTACAGTGGTTTGAAAAACCCACGAAAATTCCTTAGTTGCAAAATAAAATTTCTCAACGAATTTTCCACTTAACGAGATGCGGTTTTAAAATTTGCAAATTCGTTAGAAAACCGAAGATTTAAAAAGAAACCTCTCTAACATGATTTGGACCGAGTTATGGCCCAGTTTGTTTTTGAAACCACGATTGTGACATTGATTTTGCATGCCATATATCGACAGGAACCGAGAATTTCCCTCCAAAATGATACTGTTGTGCTCACAAGATGCAGGGTCTGTGCCTACCCAACACGCGATTGGTTACTCTGACTACTGCTTGTAACGTACTCTATAAAAAAATAAAACGTCCTGTATAGTATACGTAAAACGTACGTAGCGACACGATGTATAATTGAGTATTATTGTAATGACAAATAAATTTAATGAAAAAGTAATGAACTACTTATGTGTAATCATGTCCCAAATCATGTTAGAAAGGTCTATTTTCTAAAATCTGAGGTTTGCTAAGCACTTTGCAAATTTTAAAAACGCATCTCGTTAAGTTGAAAATCCGTTGAGAAATTTAATTTTGCATCTAAGGAATTTTCGCGGTTTTTTGAACCACTGTAATTGTTGTTAATATTGAATATGGGTATAGGCAACACAGATGCTATTTAAAGCTGACACTACACCCTTTCAATTCCCGCCAAGCAGATTGCGATCAGATGAAAACTCAGACCTTGCGGCCTGCCCAAAGTTAACAACTTTTTTAGGGGCATTAAGTGCAAAATGGAATTGTGCAAAAACTATAAGGCCGAATGAAACGTTCTGAAGCTTACTTTTTTTGTTGAGGTTTTTGCTACAAGATAAAGGTGTCAGTTATGTTATAAACAATTATTTGCAAATAACTAAATTCAATTGAAAAATATCGATTTTTAGGCATTTTTTCGCAATTTTTCGCCAAAATTTGCTACAAAACAAATTATTTTTGTTTTTTTTTTATTTTAAGTTATAGAAAAACATTTAAGGAGCAAAAAAGTTCTATGGCACCAGTATCCTAAAGTGCACCATTTACGAGTTATATCGCTTACAAGGTAGCAAAAAAAAATTCCAGCACACTTTGTTGTATAACTCCAGTCCCCAGGTGCCGGGTGAGTGGACTCGGCATGTGCATTATGTGAGTGCCCTACCCCAGAGATTAAAAAAATTTCTGACCTGTTACCGACAACAACACGTACAATCCGTAATTCTATTGGCCTACATAAGTTGTTTCAGACATAACTATTCGTTGCCTAGATCTTCGAAGGAAAAGTTATTTAAATTTAATCGAGCAAATAAAGAATTAGTAAAAATAACAATTATAGAAAATTTCTATTTTCATTCTGTTCCAATTGCTACAGATATATTTCATCGTTGATGGCAATGAATTGAATGTGCGCTGCGGTATTTTAAGGTCTTATGTTTCCATACTACAAGAGGTTCTTCACGAAAAAAAAACGATTTAATGCATTTTTTCAAAACAGCAACTGACATGATGCTATGTGATACACACAAGTTTCAATAATTCAGGTTGACAAAACGTTTGCTAGAGGCCATGCGAGAAGATTTAATGCTCCAACTATAAACGAAGAGACAATTATTATAATCGCGTTAAATTTCAACCTATAAAGGTGTTGTTTTTCATTAGATATTGATTAATGATTTGAGATAATGAAGATAATCACATTTGGAAATGCCGTCAATTGTTTCACCAATACATACAGATACGTTTGCAAAAATATTCGAAACAGAACGTTCGATAGTCATTCGTTTAAATCAACCCATGCCTTTCTCTGAAGTACCAGTTCATTTGCGAGAGCCAATTTAATATGACGGTTATACACAACTAACGTCGGTAGACTAACGAAAATTCCATCTTCATTTACAGACATCCACGTCATATGTAAGAGTACATTCAAGATGCAATTGCGTATGTTTGTTACTACAGCCGTCCAGCTTGGGATGATATAAAAATTTAGTTCCTGTGCAATCGCCGTTGGATAGGTATGACATCACAGCACCAGTTTACATACAGATTTGCAATCGCTGATGAATTTTATGGTAAATCATGATGTGTTTGAGTTTGGGCACTGTTGGATGTACTCAGTGGAATGACAAAAAGAGGATTGTCTGTCACACGCTTATATTATAATCTGGCTCAAAACAAAATCATTTCAAATGCACACTTCAAATACTCGATGCCAACTTCGATAGGGATTTGTAGGCAGTTGTGACGAAAACTATTTAACAAGAACCTCGCAGAACACTGATTATAAATTCAGAATGCATAATAGACGAAAAATGCTCAAAGCTATATCATCAAGGATTAGTAGCCAATATTGTTACAGGAAACCATAAATATCCTTTATACAAAATAAGATCGACAGCAGATGGCGGTAAATGAACATATGCGAAACGGGAACATCGAGCAACCGGTGTTTGTTCCATATTCGAATTTGCTACCAGGAACATACAGAGCGCTCATGAACGTGGAATACTGTATCTCCGTTAAATCTGTCGAATACGTTTATTAGTATGTACGTTAATAACGGTAGCAACATTTCAGTTTTAAGCGTGTCACAATACATAAACAGCAATGCAGCTGTGATTCGAATTCATTCTTTTCCTAAACATGAACGAAGTCCAACTGTTTTTCATTTAGCAGTACATCTAGAAAATGAACAACGCGTATATCACAGCTGTAAATGGGGTGTGACAATCGACAAGCTCCTCGCGCTACACCCTGGTTTACGCTAAAAGCCTATTTAAATTTGGTAGCCAAATATCTCGAAATCTTGGCTGTGATACAATAACAAAAAATGAACATGAACCATCACAATAACAACGGTAATTTTCAGCACCATAAGACAAAAAATATTCGACCCTCAGTGTATTTTGCAATTGAACATTGAAGGCATAAGTAAGTCAAAAACTGAACATTTACAAAGAGTATTAAAAGATTTCGACATCGACGTTGTAATTTTGCAAGAAACGCATGCAGCAGACAATGTGGAACTTACCTCTAGAGGAAACATTGTTGGTTACAAATTAATTAGTGCTATTTACCACCAAGCATATGGATCTGCCACGTATATTATGTCAGAAATCATGAGCTACACCCATGTACTTACACAGACGGACAACAATATAGACCTATTTGTTGTTGATATATCAGACATGAAGATTGTAAACGTATACAAGCCTCCGAATACAAGATGGCCAGCTGCTACTCTACCATTATTTCAACACCCAGCAATATATGCTGGTGGCTTCAATAGCCATCACACCCAGTGGTCCTACTCAAACAACCATTCCAATGGCATACAACTGACTGACTGGGTGAATGGTAACAATATGTTCCTGGTATATAATGCAAAAGACATAAAACGTTTAGATCTGCTAGATGGCGACGTGATTACAATCCCGACTTCTGTTTTTCCACAAAAAACGAACAACGTAACCCTATTCTAATATCTAGGGCTGTCTTACAAGGTTTTCCACGCTCTCAACATCGTCCAGCAATTCTTGAGGTAGGAATCTAAATCCCACTCGTTAACTCTACTCCTCAACCTAGATGGAATTTTAACAAAGCTGACTGGGATAAATATAGGTTGGAGCTGGATGCAGTGATTCGCTGGATCCAACCCATTCCTAAAAATTACGATAGGTTCGTTGGAGCCATCATCTCAACTGCTAAGAAATGCATCCCAAGGGGCTTCCGTGAAGAATAAATCTCAGGCTGGAGTAGATAGAGCGATAAATTACATGAAAAGTACCTTAGGCAGACGTGGCTGATGACTTAATTTACTCACTGGATTGATGACTTGATGACTTGATTTACTCACGCCGCGAGGAAGCAAAAGTAGATTAGCGCTGTTGAAAACATTGATTTTTCCTATTCAAGCAGGGAAGCTTGGAGTCGGAAAGGTTTGAGGCACCCGAAGCTGGGTGGCTCAAACTCAATTACTCGTGTTAACAATGAAATAAATCCAGAGGACATTGCAAATCATATCGTAAACATGTCTCGTTCTTCTATTAATCGCATTCATAAGAGAACAATTAAACGTAAATTAAGAGAAATGAAGCGCAATTGCTCGTCTCCATCGAAGTATGCGAACTCTTTTAGTAGCGAAGAACTAGATTCAGCTCTGTCCCAAACAAAAAACGGAAAAGCAGGTGGCTACAATGGTATTTTTCCAGAATTTCTTAGAAATGCTGAAAAAAATATAAAACAATGGCTAACTAAATTTTTCTCGAATATCCTAGAAACCGGCAATCTTCCAAAACATTTTAAGACTACGAAAGTGATAGCGATACTGAAGCCAGGTAAACCATCCAATGAACCAGGAAGCTATCGCCCAATTGCCCTTTTGAGCACCTGCTATAAATTGCTAGAACGACTCATATACAACCGTATCGCACCGATATTGAATGACCAGATCCCAGTCGAACAAGCAGGTTTTCTTCCCAATCGCAGTTGCACTGACCAACTGCTCGGTTTAACATCCTGTATCGAATCTGGGTATCAAAAACAATTAAAAACAGGCGCAGTATTCATCGATCTCACTGCAACATATGACACGGTCTGGCGAATTGGGATTATATATAAGCTGTTCAATGCAATACCTTGTAGCACCATCTCGCGTTTAATTAACAACATGCTGAGTAATCGTGTATTCAAAGTTCATCTAAATAATTTCTGTTGTAGGTCCAAAATGCTGGTTTCCCACAGGGTTCCGTCCTGGCATCATTACTTTTTAATTTGTACATTTATGACATTCCTGACACAACATCAAAGAAATTTGGTTACGCTGATGGTTGGACCCTGACCACCCAAAAAATAAAGACATGGGTGTCTTGGAAGATTTGCCCTCAACTGACCTTGCGATAATGAATGACTATTTTCGAACGTGGAGCTTATTTCCTAATCTAACTGAAAACCGAGAGGTATTGTTTCCACTTAAACAACAAACTGGCAAACCACGAACTATCAGTGTTATTTAACGGCACTGTCATTAAATACAATCAGTAGCCGAAGTACCTGGGCATTACTCTCGTGACCACACTCGTTGTCGATTTAAATCAAGAAAGCCTCCACATAAAACTGCCAGCAACCTGCTGGCAACTAATTTTAATATCTTCGATGCCTGGGACACCTCGCGGCATCATTACAACACACCTGGCCTTTCTATTACCAACCCGACTACCCAACCTGGTTTCGATCTGCCACGTCATACCTGGACTACACTAAACCGAATAAGAACAAATCATGGACGTTGTGCTGATTCTTTCTACAAGTGGGGAATTTCAGAGTCCCCTCAATGTGACTGCGGAGCTCCACAACAAACCATAAAACACATTGCAACTGTGTGTCCAATTCGACGATATAATGGCGACATTGGAGACATCCATTTGGCAACGCCCGATGTAGTAGCATGGATAGACTCACTCGATGTAAACATCTAATGTTCAAATGTGCTGCCCAATGTTCAATTCAAATATTTTACTAAATATATGCAATAAAACGAATTGAATCTACCACCTAGAATTTTAACCGCTTTCTTTGCCATATGTCAAAGTCGTTGCCACATGTCATTCGACAGTATCTATACGTACTAATATGAAATCTAATATGAAATATTAATAATATGAAAAAAAATAATATGAACTAGGAAATCCAAATAGCAAAATAATTTATACGAGGTAAAGAAGAAAAGTGAGTCAACGAACAACCTGCCATATTAAAAAAAACTACTATAGGCCATCCCAAACGTGCTTTTTATCAATTGGAAATTGTCAATGTCGTTACACATGCCACTTTCTGCAGTGCATCTCAAACTCTAAATTTATTTTAGAACCACCGACACTGGGATGTATGCACTAATTACACGTGCAGCACGTTACCTCCAAATCAAGTTGTGTTTGCAATCATACTGACCGCTTGCTCTCCTTTATCTACAACAAATTATGGGAAAAATATAAATCGAACATGATTGAAGATATTTCCAGTCGAATATGGGAAGAATATTCAAATATAAACATGGAGTTCACAAAGAAATAAACAACGAAGCGTTAATAATGATTAAAGGTCTATGCTTACTCTTAGTAATCCCGAACTTAATTCTCAATCAATTATGAGTGCCATCGTCGAATTGATCTGCTGCTGCTGCTTCAATCAATGTAGAATGGCGTCGTTAATATAAATACAATACGAATGATGAATTTAAAAGATTCCAATTCTCAATTCTATTGGCATTTGCAATTACCAACAACAAAGTTCAGGTTCAATCATTAGAAGTGTGCGGTTCAGATCTAGAACAGATTGCTTCTCATATGAACAATTTTATGTTGCGTGTTCTAGAGGTGGCAAACTAGAAAATCCCTAAATATATATCTATGCAGTTACAATCTCTTTATCAATGGAACAACAACAAATATTGTTTACCCCGAAGCATCGTAAAATTAAACATATTACAATCGTGTTCGCTAATTGTTATTCGGTTTTTTTTTCATTCAACCAGACTGAGCCTCAGCAACGGCCAACGTGTGGTCGGGTCCAGCTAGTATTATATAAATGTTTGAAAATGCATTTTAATTAGAGTGCCCACCACCATTTACGCTCTTAACTTTTACTTCTATAATTTACTTTTTTAATTCAAGTGTAGCAGTGTATTAAAATCCAGAAAAACGTTGCAAAAGCAACTGATTAATTTGTTGATTTTGACATTTATAATCAACCTCCAGAAAGAATAGATAACCAAAATGAATGCTATGAGTTATATCATTTGAAAAACATTTTTCGAAAATTCGAGGTGACCAAAGAATTTTGCTTTCCTACAAGTTATATATATTTTCATTAAAAGTTCTCCAACACACTGAAATTTTTATCGATGTTAAAGTTCAATAATTGATTGTGCTGGAAACTTACGCGTTCGCTATTACAGCTTCATCACTTTACGCATATGACTATTTTTTTAAATATTTTAAAGACTAAAAAAAATAAATCTGATAGCAAAATGTACAGTATTGTAGCTCAAAACACACCGAAAAAGAAATCTATGACAACATTATTAGTAGCAAATATAAGAAAAAAACTGGTTTAGGTCGAAAACCTTTAACTAAATTTTAACAAATTTGGTATTAGATGTGAAGCTTAGATCAAAATTTGTTTTAGATTGAACATTGAGTTTAAAAATAATTTAAAGCAAAATTTAAGCTTATGCGTTTATAAGGAGATGTATGTTTCAGTAATACTTCAGTAATGAAATTTCAATCTTTGTTCTAATAAACGTAACTATAATATTTTTGAATGTTGCTCTAATCCAATATATTTTCCTTCCTGTTTAAATACTAAAAGAATTTCTTTGGCTTACGAAACCCAAACGTTTAAATCTACTGCAATTATTAAAAATAATAGCTCTGATAACACATTATCTTAAAAATTGATTGATTAAAAATATTTCGACCAACAGTTATAAATATTTGAACCGGTGATGTTTTTGGTTAAATTTAAAACCCTTGCAATTATGAAGGTAAGCCAGTCTTGAAAAAATGTAAGTTATGCCTTAGAAACTTTTACGTATTTTGCACATGAATTAATCTATTTTGTTTATATGTTATTCTGAATTAAAAACAGAGATAAAAGGTCAGATGTGATGTTAATATTCATAACGCTTTTAGGTATTTGAAGCATTTTAAAGTGGAGATGCTGGTACTACAAGTTTAAGCGTTAATTTTTGGTTTTTATATAGAAAAATCTCACGATTGTCGTCGTCTTCAGCGTCACTTTTAAATTTGGGGTATAGGAAGGGGTTCTATTCGCGAACACAAATTTAAATTTTGGCAATATTGTGAAGTTTGTATTGCATAACATTAAACGGTAACGGTAACGATTTTCTGAAAAGCGAATTTGAAAATATTGTCCACATTGAATTTAGACAATATTGTGAAATTCGTTTTTCGTAAAATCGTTACCGTTACCGTTTAATGTTATGCAATACAAACTTCACAATATTTTCCAAATTCACATTTATGTGTTCGGGAAAAGGACCCCAAAAGAATTTTATTATTTCTTTTAGAAATTTGGTCACAAATAATTGTTATGCCTTTGTGGTTTTATTTTGGACTTTATAAAGTATTAAATTACTGTATGGCATAGCATGTTGACCATTTTATTTTACTAAATGATTTCTAAATTGTAATATCGTAAATTTTAATATAATTATAATGGGTATACAGCCTACTTTAAATGAAACAAATTAATTACTTTTAATTAATCAATAACGTAAATTCAAAATTTGAGCTCTGTTGCTTTCAAGCTAGTGGAGTTGCTAAAATTTCACATGAACAAATACTGCTACAAATGAAGCAAGTAGTTACTGTTCGTGGTCAATAGTTTGAGACGGTTGGGTAGTATTGAGTTGTAAAAGTTAAATTTATAATTCAATACTACTCAACCTAAATCAAACAAAAATATATGATTATAAATATTTTGGCGCACTTACAACTTAGTGAGCGCCTTAAAGAGCGCTAGTAAGCGCTTTTTCAGACCTTTAGAATAAAAAACTGAGAATTGTATATGAAACACAATATTAGATAAGTGACTTCTCCTGACACGTCCCAGCACATTTGCCAAAATGTGAGACCAAAGTTGTTGGCTTTAACCCATGTTGTAAAAAACAATAGTTCTACGGGCTTCAATTACCTAAAAGTAGTTTATCCCTTAATCTAATGGTATGCCTGTCTTTGTTGACTAACTTAAACTTCAGAATTATGATAAGAACTGTGCGACCTATGTAACTCCTATTACCTACATCTATTTTAATGTAATTACCTGTCTCAACTTCAAAAGATTATGGAAAACAGAAAAAAATTTTAATAAATCATTAAATAAAGAAATTGAGTTTCTGGCGTTTGTAAATTAGGGATTACCAGATTGATATCATCCTTATAAGAATATTAGCTGATAAAGTGTAAAAGTAGTTTCCCAGCTTTTTCTGTACCTAATTGGTTTTGAAGTATTTATCGTATGTACAATTTGGAGAAGATGCGCTCAATTTTGAGCAAAATACCCATAACTTTATTTCGCTATTTAATCCAAATAAATTGGAATCTAAAGAAGGGACAAGATAGTGCCCAACTAGCAAACTTACTTCTCAATTTTGAGTTATACCAGCTTTAACTTCAATAAAGCTTCGCTAAAGCTTCTAAGTGGGAGCTAGTTATAATTTACTTCTATAAAATTTCGATAGAACTTCCACAGAGAAGTTCTCCCCACCACCGGAGTGAAAGCTTCTAAAATACTTCTATATTTAATATTAGAAGCTTTACTGAAACTTATCTACACAACACTAAATAAAGCTCCCGAAAAAAGGTTATAAGGTGGTTGCATAAGGTGGTTTTTGTTTTTTAATCTATTATTTAGACAGATATTTTGCATAATATAAAATATTCTTTATTTAGAGTCTTGAAATAGACAAGATTAGATTAGACTAGATTACACTAGTTCTTGTGGATTTTGACCTGCTGAACATGAATATCATATTCATTTTTTTAGGTTAGCTCTTGTTTTTGCGATATTCAATATTTTCGGTGAACAAAAAGGTTATTCCGGTTTGGGATCGCATATTTTACAAAACAAACAAATTTAATATATTTATGAAACAAGTGCATAGTAAAGATACTAATAAACGCTTTGAGCTTGTTTTTGAAAAAATCCATTGGGAAAACCAGAATAACTTGGTGCAACCTGCACCAAAATTCGTGTTTTTCACTTAAAAGAAACAGAATTGAATTTGCCACAGGCTCCAAGAAATTAAAAAAATTTACAAGAGCAATTTCACGAAGATTCAACATCGTTTTGACTTGACCCCTTTTAATTTTGATTATTTTTTGTTTATAGATAGTCTTTGATAAATAAAAAATACAAGTTCTCTTAGAATTTTTTTTTTCGACCAGGGGTCTTCACAGGGTGCCCCTCAATTTTTGTTATTTTGTGATGTGAGTGCATTTTGACCAGCGATTGTAGAAAAACTACTCAATCGATTTTCATAAATGATATGTCGTTGAATAGGTATTAGAACAAAGTTTTTAAAATGTACACTGTTAATTTTTTGAAATAATTTTTAACGGTGTAACATAAGAAAAAAATGGTGTAATTGAAAAAAAGATGGCATAGCCTTTTTTTTTTTTTTAAACTAAATTGAAGCTTATTTTATATCTAACAACTTGTGAAAGTTTAGGACTAGCATCATTTTGTTTTAGAGATAAAATTCGTTGTGCATATGACTGTCGGGAATCAGTTTTTTTTGTTCTGAAGAAAAATTATAAAAATGGCGATTTTTAGATTCAGATTTTTTTTTTATGTTAAATATCAAATATTTTATTATTAAATGAGCTTTTTAAAAAGCAATTTCAGTCAAGTTCAGCAAAATTTTGCGACATTTTGACTCGACCCTTTTTAATGTGGTCTATTTTGGTCTATATTTAAAAAATTCTACTTGAAGCCGTATTTTTCATTTATCAAAGGCTATCTATAAACTAAAAATAAACCAAAATAGACCAAATTAAAAAGGGTCGAGTCAAAATGTCGCAAAATTTTGCTGAACTTGACTGAAATTGCTTTTTAAAAAGTTCATTTAATAATAAAATATCTGATATTTAACATAAAAAAAAAATCTGAATCTAAAAATCGCCATTTTTATAATTTTTCTTCAGAACAAAAAAAAACTGATTCCCGACAGTCATATGCACAACGAATTTTATCTCTAAAACAAAATGATGCTAGTCCTAAACTTTCACAAGTTGTTAGATATAAAATAAGCTTCAATTTAGTTTAAAAAAAAAAAAAAAAAAAAGGCTATGCCATCTTTTTTTCACTTACACCATTTTTTTCTTATGTTACACCATTAAAAATTATTTCAAAAAATTAACAGTGTACATTTTTAAAAACTTTGTTCTAATACCTATTCAACGACATATCATTTATGAAAATCGATTGAGTAGTTTTTCTACAATCGCTCGTCAAAATGCACTCACATCACAAAATAACAAAAATTGAGGGGCACCCTGTGAAGACCCTTGGTCGAAAAAAAAATTCTAAGAGAACTTGTATTTTTTATTTATCAAAGACTATCTATAAACAAAAAATAATCAAAATTAAAAGGGGTCAAGTCAAAACGATATTTAATCTTCGTGAAATTGCTCACAATCATTGTTTGTTCAAAATTTATGGCGTTGAATATGTAAAAAATTTAAAAAAACGTAAATTTTTTTCAACTTTTTTCGAATGTAACTTTCAGAATCCTTTATGGATTTTTACAAAATTCGCTCAAAATGTTTTTTAGCATCTTTACTATACAATTCTTTTACTAATACATTGAATTTGTTTGTTTTGTAAAATATGCAAACCAAAAAAAACCGGAATAACCTTGTTTTTCACCGAAAAAATTGATTTATCGCGAATATCTTATAAACAAGGACTAATCTAAAAAAATGAATATGATATTCGTGTTCAGCAGGTCAAAATCCACAAGAACTAATGTAATCACTGGCACAATAAATTTAAATTATTCTCGTAAAACATTTAACCTTTATTTCGTTTTAAATTACTTAATTGTTTTTAATACATAATTTAATAAAAAGTTTGTGGTTGTAAATAAAAACAAATGAAAATGGCGAACAGATAAATTGAATATGACATATCAGTGATCACCATTTTTACACACTTTTATTTAACTTGACTTTTCTGTCTTTCTTCGTACAATTTTAAAGTTATATTCTCTATATATATATATACTTTAAGCTGCCGGCTATCTGACATTTCAATTTACTATATTTTTATCTGTGAGGAGAGTATACCCTGTTTTTCGATGTAATGATTTACTCATATCGAATATTTTCGATGTTATGATATTTCAATAGTATGATTTTTTATTCTATTTTATGAATTTCGATCATCTGATTTTTCGATTTTATGAATTAAATTTTCGATTATATGTATGATATTCGGTGATGTGATGTTTCGATGCCCTTTTTGACGATATGAGTTTTCGGTGATATGATTTTCGATATAATGATTTTTCAATTTCAAAACCATTCAATGATATGAAATTTGATGGTATTCACTTTCGATCTTTTGATTTTCAGTTCTATAATATCATTCGATTTTTGATGCGGACTCCCGAAATTTTGTCATTTTTTTCGACCAAAACCCAACTGTCGATTGTTTTCAGTTCGAAAGTCGATATTTCAATTAGTATGAGTGGCGAACAAATGGGTGAATGTGTAAATATTCATTTATTGGATGTCACAATTTTCAATGACTGTGACAATGATGTCACAATTTTCAATGAGATCATGGCCGAAAACAGCGATTAGTAAACTTTATCACCCTAATAGATGCAAAACATATTTCAGCACATAACAGTTATTCTTCATTAGAAAATCTTATATTCGTCTCTGTATAAAGTATTGTTATCATGTTAAGAGTGCTGCATCTATTTACATCTTGTATTCAAAAGCGTGCTATACGGAGTGTGAATGATCGAAGTTTGACCTCAATAGTGTTTGAGATTTTGTTTTTTGAGTTTTTTGAGTTTTGAGATCTGGATTATAATCCTATCTCTTATAGCTGTCATACAGTAATAGAGTTACTTGTGCATTGAGAGATTCGTTTTTGTTGATTTGTAAATTGTATGTTATATTTTTACTCCCGTTCTTGCTACTGAGATACGAGTTAACGCAAGATATTACACACCACTGGCGAATGCAATAAGGTGTTACTAGCCAAGGTGATATTCTAGGTTTCGTGGTTGATGAATTCTATTCAACTAGCGGTACCATTATCAATCTTAGCTATAGAGTCTGGTTATGTCGTACTATTGCTTGCTCGAAGAAAATAGACTCCAGCATCCACATGGTGGACTTCAATATTGTTACGATTACAGAAAAATCTAGACGATTACGGTCACTTCCAGGAAAATCAAATCAACAAAATACTACAACAAATTAATGAAATGAATAGTGTTGTTGTACTTCATGGAACTTGGGTCGACAAAATAAATAAAATTGAATGATTTTATGAATCAGGTCAGCATAACGTAAATTAATCGAATATTCTACTATTTTCTCAAGGTTTCTAAAAAGATACCTCGAATTTTCTAGAACTTAAGCAAAATTGTATAAAAGCGACTGCCTCTTGTAGATTAATAATTAGTTTTATTTTAAACCTGCGATAGTGAAGTTAAAATTATAAAAGTGATATTTTTAAATTATTTTTTGTGAATAAAGTTTAAAGTGTTATTAAGTAGAAATAATTTGTGTATTATTTTAAACGTTGTATTACTGGAAATTTCTACAATCAACTGTTGGAGTTTCTGAAGCTGTTGGAAGAATATTCTAGTTAGGAATATTGTTTGCTGTATTGTTTTCCTGTTGTTGTGGAACAATCAAGGAGTTGAAGACTTAATAAAACCTGGTGTTTGTGCTTACTAATCAGTGATCGAACTCAGGAAGAGATTGGGGATTGCGTTTATCGAATTGTAAGTTAGGCCAATTCGAAAGAAGTTTGGAAAAACGTAACAACATTTTCCTGATTCTCATAAAACACAAATAACTTTTGACTTTCTCTAATCAAAGAGGATTATGGAGGAATCAGTGTTTGTTGATTTGTAATTTTAATTTTTTATCTACGGGTGTGACAAGCTCGCGTACTCCAGTCCCTACTATTGTCATATGAGTTAATGTGAGATATCACATATATCACTGCCAATAGAAGTGAGATATCACTAACCAAGGTCAATTTGCTGTCGAAGTGCTGGCGGATGAACTCTATCTCAGCAACGGTAGCATCCTGCATCTTAGCTATGGAAAATTCGCTGAGAACGACACGTTATTGCTTGCTCATAGAGCTCTATTTATATGAGCTTTAATAATTAAGGGAAATAGTTCATCCCTTGATCAAGGAATATGTCACTAGCTGGATTATTGGCAACCCAATTTTAGTTTTGTTCCTGCAAATTTTTAAAACCAATTTACTTTTTACTTATTTTTTTTACCTATCGTATCGTATGTTGTTGTAGGACCTACGTGTTAAAAAAAATTTATATGTTGTGACATATGATTCCTAATACACAGCGTAATTTATTAACAAAAAATCATAATTGAACGTTCTCTATTAATCGTACGAAGATTTTTACAGTAAGCATAAATGTCTACATAAAGAACGTTTTTTAACGTTCGTGTTGTTGCCATTATAATAATTAAATTTATATGAACACAATAGCTTATATTTGGATTTAGTTTACTAAAAAAACGTTATTTATGAACCAGTGGTTCCATCTACCGAAATCTTAATGATTGGGATTAAATTAACCTATTCCGTTATAAACTTTATATTAATCTATCTATCGAAGTCATTAATCTATCTTCAAGTTATTTTCTAATATTTTGTTTTTTTAGACTAAAAGCTTAACTGATTTACTAAGCAAAACAATATTTACTTGTCTTTGTTTTATGTTACTTTCTCTCTTCTCTCTCTGTAACTCTTCAGTATTTTAATTGGGTTTTCATTGAAAAATTAAAATTATTTGAACTGAAATTATATATTAAGCAAGCTACAGACCTACAATCAATTGAAAACGAAAATAAACGAAATAAAATTTAGGGGATTTATACACTAAATTTTATTTCGTTTTCGAATTGAGATTGACAAATTTATTGTAGGTCTGTAGCTTGTTAAAAAATTAAATATTGATAAAAAAATATTTCGTACATCTTGTCCAAACCAAATTTCATTCGAGACTGTTCAGTGTTCACTATTTACTTCACATTATTGTTCGATCTTTGTAAAATATTATCCCCTCCTCTCTTTATCAAAACTGAATAATAAATGTTTTTTATTTTTGTGTACACGCAGATGTTCATTAGTGGAAAAACCTCGGTTAAAAAAAATGAGATAAAAATGAAACAAAATTTGTGAACGGAAAGTTTTGTTTATATTTTGTTTCTATAAAAATTGAAAACTATTAAAGTTGTGAAAGAGTTCTGTTTTGGTACTTGTTGCTATGATTTTGAGCTAAACATTCGTTGAAAAGCGAAGAATTATGCCCGATTTATAGTCAGTAACTTCAACTTAACGTAAAGTACTGTACAAATGTATTAAAATGCACTAGAGCATTTATAGTCGTTAACGCAAACTTAACGTTAACTTAACGTAAAGTTCATTTCATTCTATCTTAAAGATTTTGTTAAAGATTTTTTGACGTTTAGTATAAAAACTGAAGAAAACTTCAATTTAATTGCAAGTGTCCATAAAAATTAAATTTTATTTATTAAAAAATGCAAAGGGTATAGAAAGAGCGACTTTAAAGCCGCAAATTTGGCTTTAAAGTTGATCTTTTTGTACCCTTTGCATTCAATTAATATAATTTGAAATTAATATAAAAATGAAAATTTTTATTTTTAAATTTTGTATCTAATGTTTATTTCGAATTTTATTATTTTAAATTTTGATTTTAAAATCAGTTTGTTACTTTTAAAGAATTGATTGATTTATAAAATTGATTACATAACCAAAATTAATATGAAATCAAACGTCAAAGAATACGTAATTTCTTACCGACTATAAATCAAAATTTTGTAGTGTCTTAAGTTACGGTTAAGTTAAAGTTAGCGTTAAGTTAACGTTACCGACTATAACTCGAGCATTAGAATGAATAAACTTTCATGCAACCATTTCAACTGACTGACGTAATAATTCATTCCATTTTAATCAGTAATAAAATGAATTTATGATCTTAGTTTTAAAATGAAGGTTGATTTTGTAAAAATTTCAGGATTGTTTTACTCCATACATTTTAAAAGTTCAGATTTGTACAATTGAGTGACGTGAAAACAAATTTAAAAGTTGGCTGTGAATCAACATTTTCAAATCCAACAAAATTTACAACTCTACTAAAAATGAAAATAGTTTTCTTTCTCTAATGTCTAGAATTCGAACTTCGTTTGTTGTTTTCGCAAATTATTGCGAGTTGAAAATATTATCTCAAGATTTTGTTTTTATTTGTTTGGCTGTATTTGTTATTGATACTTGGAAATAATGTGATTTCTGGTACTAAAAAGTAATGATAAATGGGTCCTTAAATAAAGATGCGTATTCCTTGTGCTTAGTCCAATGGTGTTTTTGTAATTCATACAATAATAGATTATAGTGCTGTACTATGCTGTTAAGCGTTTTAAAAAGCTTTTCGGTATTAAAATTGGCAATGTTCTAATTTTATAAAATGGGACGAATTGCGTCGTTTTGTCTCCTCTTTTATCTACAATACTCTTTGTTTTGTTTTGTAATATTGTTTTATTGTCTCTTGTCCAATGATGAGCTTTTACTTTAAGTAAAAAGCTAAAAAGTGTTTTGTATGTTAAGCGATGCTACATTCAAAATTAAGACGAACGAAATCGTTCGTTTTAAGTAAAATGCGTCACATGAACAAAAAATATCAGCGGTTTTTTACTAAAATAACAACAATAGATATGACTATAGAATTTAAAACGAAAAATTTTGTTATGAGTTCAATTAAATTTGTAAAATTTTAAATTAAAACAAACTCCTCAACGTAAATGATAAACAATCACAATTAAACAAAAACTTTCAAAATGAAAACCAAGATGTGAGGTTAAATCCGAACGATAAAAAATCATTTGAAATTCCTCGGCTTGTGCAGAAATCGTGCGGAATGATTTTTGGAAAAATCATCAATTAAAATTAATTTGATCACATGTTTATTTTATTTGATTCGATAGGTTTTCCATTTCCATACATTGCGTCTAATTTTCATATAAAACAAAAAAAAATCGTTCCTATAGCTGTCCATCCGGGAAAAGTTTTTGTCTTGTGGCAACAACATTAACAAAAAAGTAAGACTGTAGAACACTGAATGTAATTGAACTGGTTATTTTCCACGTTTTACTTCGGTCTGAAATGATCTATCTGAAACGCTATATTAAGTCAAAGCATTGGATTTTAGCGATATTAAAAATAATTTGGAGGGGTTCTTTGTGAGCGATTAAGTACATATTGAATTTTGCAATCTCTTGAATTTTGCAATTCGAAATCGTTTTTCATTTCACTTAGAAAAACTCCTTTAGAAATTTGTTTGTTTCGTGCCGGGATTCGAACTCACACTCATCAGAAACATCTGTTCAAATCCCTAGTGTCTTACACACTCAACCACAGCGGTATTATGAATTCACACATAGTAATGTCTAGAAACTCAATACAAAAAATCACAAAAAAACACAATTTCCAATATGTAATCAAATCATAGATGAAAGATTCAACTTTAATAAATATGAACTGATGAGGTTTCAATTTAGAAACCATATGAACATGAAAATTAAAATATGATTCGTCCTTGCCACTGTGGCTGAGTGTGTGCTGAAAGATAGTAAAGATTTGAAGAGGTGTCTCTGATGAGTGTGTGTTCGAGTCCTGGCACGAAACATACAAAAAATTTTCTAAAAGAAAAGAAAAATGATTTCTAATTGCAAAATCTAAGGGATTTCCAATATGCACTTAAGCATAATTGCTCACGCTCCTTTCAAATTAAAACTCCCCTAATGTTGTCTATATTCCTAACCAAATATAGCAATAATTCATCGTGCGTCATATATTAGTTTTGCATTGATTGACAACAATCAATAATAACTCTACACTCGTGACTTAGGATGTTGACTAGAATGTTGACTTAAGATGTTGACGAAATATTATCTCATTATATGAATTCACACATAGTAATGTCTAGAAATTTTAATACAAAAAACTTCAAAGAAATTAAAAATAATTTTCTTACTTTTTTGTTTTTAAATAATTTGAATAATAAAGTGTCGTAACTTTCGTTAAAACATTCTGCTTTTGTTAATCTTATGCAAAACAAAAAGGTGCTTTAAACATTGAGTTCTAACAAACGTAAATTTTGATTTTTAATTCAAACTTGTGTTCAAGATCAGGATCAGTATCAAATAATATTTTATATCGGTTTGTTAAGGTATGTTATGTTGTGACGATAACGTATATTCATCTTTCGTATACGTTTTGTAATGCGTTTCTAAACAGAAATAAAAACATATGTACCATTTTGGTTTCATTGCAAACAACCAAGGACTATAAAGGCATAATTTTAGAAGGATAACTATGACTTTAACACTGAAAAAAATAAATTATAATTTTAAAGTCCCTAGTAGCTCCTCAGCAGCAAGACAACATTTCGCCAAATAAATATTTACAAATATATTTTAAAAAGTAAAGAGAGGTGTCAAGGGACACCCGGATGGAACGAAGTTCCTTTCGATTAATTAGTGAAGGAATTGTAATAAAATTTAATTTTTTTTAAGTTATAATAATATTTTTATTATTATGGCTTAAAAGATAATAATTACAGACTAAGAATAATGATACGTACAATATTCTAATATTCTGTATCATTTACTTAAAAGGTAATAATTACAGACTTAGAATAATATTAAGTTATAATAATATCTAGCAAAAAGTATCGTTACAACTTTTGGTCTTAATTTTTTCCGTCTAGCCCTTTTTCGCAACGCGCGATAAGGAACTTCGTTCCAAAACTTTGTAAGCGATATTTTTGAAAGTATATAATAATTAATTATAATGATCAAATGTCATAAAGTGCATTCCTTTTAAAATATTTTTTAAGGTATTGCATTTTAAGGTGCTAGTGGATGCAGTTTTTCTTATTTTTTACAAGAATTGATAACAAAACAATTTAACGCCCAATATGGGAAAACTCAATATTTCATGAAAAGATGGAGGAAAAAACTTAAAAATAAAGAAAAAAGTAAATTTAAAAAACGTGCAAGAACAAAAATGAAATTGGTTTGCCAAAAATCCACATATTGGCATATTCCTTGATCCACTGTATAATGGAGTTGTTTGTGTTTATAAACGACAAGAATCAACTAATGGTTGGTTCAAACATTATAAAAACCTCATACAAACACTCATTTTTTCCGAGCTGCAATAATTTGACAGACTTTAACTCTGGATAAAATAATTATTTGCAATACATTTTATTTGCTTATTTTTATGATATAAACTTTATCATTTGCAGGATGTTTCAAGAGCAGTTTTCACCTTGTTTAATGTTATGTGGTTTAACTGAGTGTAAAAACTAAAAAAGTTAAAAAATTAAAACCTTAACGTAAAGCTTATTAAATTAAGGCAACAAGTAATCCTTTGGTCGATTAATCAACCCTTTTGCTATTATTACTATTGTTTTCTTCATATGTATAAGAAAGAAAAAGATTTGATTTTCAAACATGCAATTTGCGTAGCAATTATATTTAGATATAGTGATCTCGCACATAAAGTGATTTATCAAATATATCGTTTGATTGAAAAGCGAAAGTGTTATTGGTGGTTATTATAGTTTCGGCGGTAAAACCGTAACCTGACCTGAATATAGGATCGGCCATTACAATTGCACTTTTCATATATTTTTTTCCTATTTTTAATCGATACCCAGAGGATTTCACTTATTTTTCAAACTTTTTTTTTTCAATTATATGAATTTATATTCTTTACTGACATTTAAAGAAATAGCAGTGTTAATCGGAATAATTTGTTGTGGATGAAGTGAACATATAAATAAACTTTTATTTAAATAATGTGTATGAATATCTCGCATAATACACGAAGTACAAAATTTGAAAATGTTGGTTTTTTATTTGCTTCAATAATAAAAATATTTAAGGATCACCAACGTGTTGTTATGATTTATTAAAACTAGGTTGTGCTTAAGTTAGTTATTAGTTCATAATACACATATTCTTAGAGTCTTAGACGCAAACGAACATTGTGGTTTCCAGTGTAAATACACTGTGAGAAAAGCCTCATTAATACTAAATTCCAAGAAAATATTTGTTCTTGTTTCGAGATTAAGTAATAATATATTTTATCAATATCATTTCAACTAGAACTATTTTATACTACAGTTTTTATTATATTCTCTTCTCAAAGCTTTGCTGTCCACAATATAAAGTTGAATCGAAGCATTTTGGTGCCACATTTGAGAATGATTCATTTTGATGACTCAATAATTCTCCTTAGTTTGTTTTTGTAATCTATTTTCACTATTTCAAAATATATTCTTTCTCACAAAATAGTTTTATTTTTTGTGATTTTTTACTCTGTTCCCGTATTTTTAAATAGAGGGTTGATATATCAGATTAAAGAAAAAATAGACAATTGAAGGAAGGAAAGAAACATTGAAACACGAAAACTTTCCTATGTTGTGACTGCCTATGATGTTTTTTCTCTTGATATATACAGAGTTTTATATATTGGTTTGACATTGTAACCACCTGTTTGATAAACATTATTATAGTAAAATTAATAAAAACAGTTTTTAATATGCAAACGAACCAAGCAGCAATTGATATTCTTAGGATCCTTGCTTTTTTGTTGTATATTTATCATTAGGATTGGTGTACTCTCTTAACTTGAAAAACAATTGTTGTAAGCTTATAGAATTTTTTTGTTTTGACGGTCGTAATTCCATAAAACAAATTATATTATAATTAATAATTACGGTGAAGACAAATTTTGTTTCTTTCGATTCTAACCCACCAAGGGACGTATGCCATCTATAAATTGCCCGAATCGGTATTAATTTGAACAATTCAATCACTATTTTGTTTAAATTCCACTTGAACACTAAATTCTTTCGATTCTTTTTAAACAACAGGTCAATCAATAGAGTGTTTTACCAATTTTTCAATCTTGTTCTCCGACTTTCGGTTAATTGGACAACATGAGGTTTAAGGATCTTATAGTTTATATTTGCCGTAAGTTTTGTAAACGTTTATACTTGCCGTTTATGCTTTGCCGCAATTAGCTATATCTCGCTCATCGAAAAATTTTATTTTAAGGTTACCCAAACCCACGTATAACAATCGCATAATTTATTTCGTTTGATGGAAGATACTATTTAGTTCTGGTCGATGATAAGAGTGTGGAACGCCAATATAATTTTTTTAATAATATCTGATCTGTTATAAGCTATAATAATAAATACAGTGAAAAACTATGAAAATAATATTTCATTACATGTAATGCATAGATGCAGAACTCACCTTCTCCGCCATTTTTGTCGAAACTGAGTTTACGGTAACACTAAATAGGACTCGGAAAATTAAACTTAGAAAAGGGTGAAGTATAAAAATGGTTTGCAAAATTTTATTTTCCACTAACGCTTAAGATAAATAAGGGACATTGTCATTATCAGAAATCACAACACTTCTGTAACTTTCCGTTACCACTGTTATTTTTATTTATAACTGTTACTACTGTTATTTTCTGCTCTTTTTTCTGATAGAGAGTATTAAGGATAGATAGATAGATAGATAGAAGGGGGTGGACAGGTTGCACGAGGCGGAACTTGGGTCCATAGCGGCGTGCCCGAGTTTGGCCTCATAATAACTATTCCACAAACCTTTCTGTCTAGTTAATGAAATCCAAGACCGACTGCATTGGCGACAGTTTTATGGTGCTGGACTTTACAATATCAGAGCCAAAAATCCAAGCTCTAACATTAGAGAAGGCTGAACATACACACAAAAAGTGCTCAGAGTCCTCCTCCTCTTCAAGACAACATCCACAGATAGGGCTATCTATAAGTCCCATCGTTAAGAGATGTTTATTTAAATGTCCATGTCCTGTTAGGCTAAGAGTTTTCCTCTTTAAGCTTAAAAGAAAATTAACATTTTTATCTGAAATGCTAAAAAACATCTTACTTTGTCTGCCTGTTGATGACGCATTCCACAGAGCATTCATCTTAAGGTCCACATCATCTTTAAATAATGACAAGGCAAACTTTTTGGATAACTCTAAGGCGGGTTCTGGCCCAGAAAATTTCATGGCTGCTCCCGCCCTTGCAAGCTCATCAGCTTTTACGTTGCCCGGAATGCCACTATGACCTGAAACCCAACGCAGCGTGATGTTATTGAGTTGCGTTATCCTACAGAGGTTTTTTCTACACTCATTGAAGAGTTTAGAAGTAGTCTCTGGGCTTACAAGTGCTTTGATAGCTGTTTCGCTATCCGAACAAATGCAAATTTGTTTACCCTGCAGACGCAAACGTGTTATTACGTGTGTGCATTCATTGATAGCATACACCTCCGCTTGGAGGACTGTACAAAACCGTCCGAGCGAAAATTTATTTCTACTTATTGCTACATTATTTAATTCTAAGTATACCCCAGCTCCTGCACTTCCATTTAACAGTGAGCCATCCGTATAGAAGACGTAGATCTCGCTGGAAGACCAGTCAGACCAAGATCCCTCACATTCCTCTCTAGAAGAGATGATCAGTTCAGCGGGTTTCTCAAAGTTATATACTTTGGCCATGACGTCACTATGCAAATTTATTTCAGGACAAACTGTCCGTAATCTGTCAAGAATGTGACCATGACCACAAGTTTTCCCTCTGTTTACCCACGTTCCTGCCACATGTAGTCTGTAGACAGCCCTTTTAGCCATGTACTCCACATGTAGATGTAAAGGAGAAAGACCCAACATGGGATCCAACGACAGTGTTGGTGTGGTGCGCATTGAGCCACTTATACCTACGCATGCCATTCTCTGGATTTTATTTAACTTAGCACGGATGTACTGTTTATCCGTCTTAGGCCACCAGACAACACATGCAAAAGCAAGTATTGGTCTGATTATAGCTGTGTAGATCCATAAGATGATTTTGGGACTGAGACCCCAATTACTTCCAAAGGATCGGCGGCATTGCCAAAAGGCAATAACAGCCTTATCAATTTTTTTTGTTAAATGACTATTCCAGATCAACCTTTTGTCGAGAATAATGCCTAAAAACTTTACCTCATCTGAGGAGCTTAAGTGCATACTGAAAAGATACAGACTTGGTGCTGCAGGCACTTTCCTCTTGTTGGTAAATAAGACTACTAGCGATTTGGAAGGATGGACTGAAAGTTCTTGCTCCCCACACTACTCTTCAACCAACTTCAGTGAATTTTGCATCAGAACCACCAGAGTGCGAAGGTCTTTCCCAATTGCCAGTATGGCAATATCGTCAGCGTAACCCTGAGAATACGGTCCCGATTGATTCAGTCTATTAAGAAGACTCAACTACCAAGCTCCACTAAAGAGGTGAAAGAAAACCCCCCTGTGGGCAACCTCGTTTTACAGAAACTGAAACATTTGTATTACCCATTTCCACAAAGGCAATGCGGCAACTCAACATAGACACAATCCAGTTAGAGATCGTGTGGTTGATGCCATGTTGTGATGCCGCAGTCCTGATTGATTCGAAGGTGGTATTATCCAAAAAACACCCAGAGCGAATTCTTTGGCATCAAGTGCTCTTTCGATTTTACTCACCAAATGATACGCAGCTGTTTCTACCGATTTCCCAATCTGGTATGCATGCTGATTGGTACTTAGTAGAAATAGTATTAGGGTGGTGTCCCTTACATAACGGTCAACCAGTCTTTCCAGAGTTTTGAGGACAAAAGAGTTGAGACTTATTGGCCGGAATGACTTGGCTTCACTGTAGTTGTTTTTACCTGGTTTAGATATGAAAGCAATTCTAGCTTTTCGCCACGCTTCTGGGACATATCCATATGCCAGACATGCTTTATAAATATTATGCAATGATTCGATGAGGCCATTCACATTATTCTGTAGCATGCATGAATAGATTCCATCAGGACCCGGCGATTTGAACGAGTTGAAGGAATCTATGGCCCATCTCAGAGATCTGATGTTCACCACATTCCCAGCCAAGATCCAACTCTCTTATTTGGAGAAACTCTAGGTTGTTCCTTCAAACCAGCAGTGGAACTGCTGCCTGGGAAATGTGTACAAAGCAGATGTTGTGCCGTTTCTTCCACAGATTCCGTATACCGCCCAGTTGGCATAAGCAGTAAGCCTGGTTGGTATTTGGATTCCTTTGAGAGTGCTCTATGAAGCCTTGCTGCCACAGGATAGCTCTCAATTGACTCACAGAATTTCTTCCAAGCAATCTCTCTAGCACCCCGGATACTGTATTTATATTCCCTCCGACTAGTACGGTAAGCGCTCCAGTCATCGGTATTATTTGTTCGCTTGGCTATCTTTAAAAGTTTCCTGACTGCAGATCTCAGCTTTCTAAGTTTTCTGTTCCACCAGGGTGAGTTTAGTTCATAATTGAACGCCCTTAGCGGACAGGATTCTTCAAAAGCCTTGACTATACACTAAGAATACGGTATGCAACATTATCAATGTCTTGTATACAGTTTATCGATGTATCAACGTCCAGAAACATTTGGCTAAGAAGTGATCTGTACATATCCCAATCAGTTGATTTGTTATTTGTACTATTTTTAAGCTACCTATCAGATAAACTAAAAAGAGAAAGCCAGAAACAATAAGAAAACCAAAACCTGCACTTCAGCTTAGTCGTTAGACTTTGCCGTCGTGCTGTATACAGGGGATGGACCTCCACATAAAGCAGGTACCGCTTCAGCTTCGAGAAAAGACGTTACCGTCGCGGCCCCAACTAGATTGTAGGATCCTCCCTCACATGACAAATGGTCTTGTTTGACCTGATTTGTATTCTGATTTGAGGATTTACCCTCACCATCCACTACCATTTTGCAATCTTCAGCTCCGTCTTTCGACGTCACTGAGATGTCATGATCACCTGTTACACTTACCATTGCTTTAAGTCCAGCTTGAGCGATGTCTTTTGACGTTACCGTACCGGAGCTCTTTGCAGTGGGTGCTGTGTCTCCTGTGATCTTGCTGTCCAAAGTGAAATTGACCCGTTGCATGCCGTAGTATGGTCTCAGATCAATTTCCTTAATATCTTGCGCCGATTTTTCGTCAACACCACAGATGAGTATACAAGCTAATGGTTTTTGCTTTTTTATTTGACTGTATACCTTCCAGCCTGTCGTGTCTATACCAGGATTATATTTTTCCAGTTTGGTAAGAATTTTTGCAGGATCCTCTGGCAAACCAGGAATATACACCGTCGCTCTCACCGGTTTTGGAAGTTCGCCTTTCTTCTTTACCAGAAGTTTAGCTCCCTCCCACACAGAGAGCTTAGCGGTGATTTCCTTAAGCCAGGTAACTACCCGTTCGTTTTCACAAACTACCAGAGAAAAAGTTCTCCAGTAGGAAAAATATGAGAAGCGAGGGGGGTCAGTTGAGCTGACAACCTCCTCATCCAAACGTAGAGTCAACGCAGCACGAAGAGTGCTGTGTTGCTCTTCCGTTAAAGCTCCACTAGTCTGTGAGCCGTCAATAATTGCTTACTCTACTTCCGGACCCGCTACAACCTTTGCATAAGACAAGGGTACTGTTGTAGAGCCACGATGCAACGTTTGGGGTTTGACCTGATCATCAGTAGAGAAAATTCTGCTTCCTGTTGGTTTTTTAGCAGACTGCCTCATCGGTGGTGGTGTATCCCCACTGTGTTTCCTCTTTTTATCCATGTAATTAGCAGTTAGATTGTCTCCTAGACCTGACTGGGGAGCATCCTTGTGCTCCACTGGCTTACTTTGTTTCTTCTTAACACGCCTTAACTTTTTGCGTTGATTTTTTATAACGCATCTGCCCAGTAGCCTTCCTCTCGGCAGGTTGTTGATTGTTCACCTGTTTGTTGGGTGTACGCCGGACTCGATGGTAACTTATCTATAAGCTCTTTCAATTCTTCTGCGGCTCTTGTAGATTCCTCCTCTGCATCAAGAATATCCATCTTAATGGAAACCAAATCCAGAAACAGGCGAACAAAGCCACAACAATAGAAGTTATAATCAAAAAGAAAATAACCCGCTGAAAACGGAGTTGATACAAGAATACAGGAGACTCAAATTAAACTTAATTGATATTTCTTCAATATGTAATTAGATCGTAATTGATCTTTTCAATTATTTGAAAACAAAACAACAAAGAAAAAAAGGGAAAAAAACGTATTTGTGTTTAAAATTTATAAATGAATTATTGTCTGTTCACTGCATAGTTTTGCTGATGACAGCACATTGCTTGCATCACATGCATCTCCTAAATTTCGATCTCATACTGTAGTCACTACTGATAGAGTGCTGCTAATTGATTCTATCAACAAAGACCTGAATCGTATAATGGAATGAGGTGATCGTAATCTTGTTTCATTTAATCCATCCAAAACCAAACTATGCCGTCTTTCACGAATAGAGCAACATAGAAACTTCCCTATAAAAATAAACCATGAGGAATTGCATGAGGTTGAATCAGTTAGACTTCTTGGAGGACTTAGAGTGGATATTGAAACTAACCTTAAATGGAATAAATATGTGTTCAACCTCGCTAAATCTGCAATTCCAAAATTAGGATTCTTGAGTCGATGTGAAAAGTTTTTCAATCCTGATCAAATTTTTCTGATCTTTATGTCCTTTATTCGTCCATGTATGGAATACTGCTGTCATGTTTGGGGAGGTGCTTGTCAGTCAACAATAAAATGTCTAGACTCTGTACAGAGAAAAGCAATACGGGTGATTGGTAATACCGAACAAACGGACCAGCTTGATTCACTCAAGCACAGAAGAAATGTTTGAGTATTTTCATTTTACTATAAATATAGCTTTAGCGAATTCTGCTCTAAAAAAATTCAAAATAGCCTTCCATCGTGTGCGCAGTATACAATCGACAAACAAGAGCTTCCGAGCTATCTCATCAATTTGTTATCCAAATACCTCGTTGTGGTACTACATCCTTCCACAACGACTATTTTAATAGTATCGCCAAATTGTAGAACTGAATTCCCTCCTCTATATTTCGCGATGAATTTGCGCCTCAGACATTTAAAGAAAATGTCCATCGTCATTTAAAACAACTAGTATAGTTATCCCCATATCCTCATTCCTTCCATTTTACTCATCTCCTGCCTTTATAGTTGACATGGTATCATCGGATATTCAAAGAGTCTGAATAATGAATATTTCATATTTAGTGTGTTAAACATGTCTAACTAAATAATTAAAAAAAAGTATTCATTCAATACAAAGTGGAGTTGTCTTCCATTGGATATAAAATCTTACAAACTATACAACCAAAAAATAAAAGCCATTCCATAGATATATTTTAAGTAATCTCCATTGGTTTAATGTAGGGGTTCAAAATGACAGATTTTACTAAAGAGTCAAATTTTAAACAAAACCAGATTTCGCAGAACCCTAGCCCTAATGTCAAAACTCCTATTATAATCTAATAACTGGCGACGAAATCCCTTTCTCGAATTTATAGCAGCAGCAGAGACGGAAACCGGTTCGTTTGAACCAAACCAAAACCACTGAACCAATGAAATTTCGCCGAACCAAAACCAAACCAAACCGTTTTCAAAATGATTTAATTGAACCAAACCAGTTTTTAAAATAAGAGTTGAACCGAACCATAAACCATTGTTTTTCTGTTTGGTTCACGGTTCGGTTTTATATTAAAAAATTTGTTCTATTACCTACACAAATTGAAAAAATCTACACATTTCTTTTTAAAACTACTATTCTATTTGAAACTACACCAAGTGAGTCTGTAGGATTGAGGTTTATCGTACTGGTCGAAACAGAATCATAATCCATTAGCTTCGTGTTAAAAGACAAGTGTGCTTACCACGGTCTCTTTAATGCGACTTATTAGTGGAATAAAGCTGTTTTTATTTGAATATCGAGAATTAATTAAGAATAAAAATGTAATTTTAAACCAAAACCAAGTTTTCAAACATCAAGAAACCAAACCAAAAACCATAATAAAAATTTGTTATTAAATCAAAACCGAACCAACTGAAAAAAACTTTGGTTTCCATCTCTGATCAGCAGTCCTCAAAACTGCATGTTTTCAAGATTAAAAACTAGTATCTTGTTAGAAATTAATTTAAATTAAACTCTACTTGCAAACAGCTCAACCATTAAGCTTTAAAATCAAATTAATATATCAAAGTTAAATCAATGTAATTTCCTAGCGTAGACGTCATGTTACGAATTTGCAAATATTCTATAAGAACAACTTGGATGATTTCTGTTCTAAAAAATTTGATATTTCCTGTGTCATTGTCAAAAACTTATTTCCATACATTTTTGTTTATGTGCTAATAATTTAAAACTCTTAACTAAAATCTATCGTTTAGAACTGCAACTACATGTCGGTTAAGATAGAGCCAATTTCTGTGTTCTCTCGTTCGCGAAATTCGACTATTCGATAACGACTGGACTGAATCTGTAAATTATTTTCCCGCTGGATTTGTTTGTCTTGTTTAAAGAACTGGAAACTTTCAGTTAGATCACTTCGCTGTCTACAGATAATCACTATTTTATAGACCTAGATAAGTGGTTCATTTAAGATATAGGAAGAAGTTCCTATATACGAACTAAAGTTGTGCCATAGGTATAATTCCATCTCTTTAGCGATACAAATTATATATATACTATCTATGCAATCTATTAATTTCCCTTAATTTTTTTTTAATTCAAAGTACCTCTGGGATTATGTGAATTAATACCTCCACATAAGATAAACGGGTTTGAAATTGTTTGTATTTTTTCTATCAAATTGTAGGAATAACATAATGAAAACCACTTGTTGTTGCACGGCAGAAACAATTAATTTTTAAAACTGTAGGAAATAGATAAACTGAATTTAAAAATATTTGAATCGAATCGCAAAAGCTTGTGGATTGGAACTTAAATATATTTCATTGTATTTAATTTGATCTCGTACACTGAAAAAAATTAAAGTATGTAATGTCAACCTCGTGAATAAATATTTTATGTTGTAAATATTGAAAATATTTTTAAAAAAATATCTTCAATATTTACAACAGAATTAAGTTTATTTTAAATGAAAATACAATATAACAGAAGTTGAATGAAGTTTATAACAATTTCCATGAAAGTATTTGACTTTGGCCTTATATCATGAATTTATCACTTCCAAACAGAAGTATTTGATATATTGGTTGAACTATATTTAATATTCTCATAAACGTAACGTGCCGTTGCACGTTCCTTTCTGAACGTATAAAGTTATTGAATCAATTTAGGGGTTTTATTTATTTGTTTATTTGCTCTCGCAACGAGGTTGACAACCTTATTTCGACTGGAAAGATATTATTTTAGTGTAATTAATTGCCACGATACAGTTTTTGCAACTAAATTTTTTGGAGTGTTGGAGTTCGGTAAAATCACTATAATATAATAAATTGGTTTTTGTCTATAGTTGCAAAAGGTTCCGTTTGGATTTTACATAAAGACTATTTTTTAAAAATTCAAACAAATATATTTTCAAACTCAGAAACTCAATATGAAACTCAGTTGCAAATATTTTCTCTCTGAGGATGATCGAAAGATTGAAACACGTCTAAAAGAAATTGAAGTTGTTTTTTAGAAGTTAAATAAAAATTTGTATTTAAAACAAAATAAACATATATTTGTTTGAATTTTCAAAAATAGTTTTTCGGCAAACGGCTGTAAAACTCAACTTTACAGCCGCTTGGGTGAAGGTTAAAGTCTTAATTTTTCATATAACGCCATCGTGGTAGTTTTAGGCAGTGAACATAACAAGGGATTATGAATTAATATAAATATGTTGAAAAAGACCAAAATATTTATTATTTTTTCAAACAAATACTATAACTATGACAATAAAAAATAATAACAAATAGTATAACTATGACAAGAATAATAATCCAAGATTGGATTATGAAATTTTGAATTGAAAGGTTGCTTTGATAAAAAAATTTATTTTTTATATAATTTATACAAATTTAAATGTTTTTACTTTTTTGGACGTAATTATGACGATAATAAATCATATTTATAAAAATTCTGATGTAGTAAATTCATATTTATAAAAAATTTAAACGTTTGCCGAAACAATTGTGTGTACAATTATTTAGTTTAAATTTAAAACTGAAAAAGTAAAACTCCAACAGCACACTCGCGGAACTAACTATTTGCCTTACTTGTTAACATTCTCGTTAATTTTCAATCTCTAAAATCTACTTTAATTTACTTTTGTTCCAGCAGTTAAAGTAGTCATGGGTAGGTCATATTTTGCCCTAATGCGCGTAAATCGTACCTGTATCAAGTATAAAAAATTATCGAACATTTTTATTCTCATCTTTCGTCTATTTATTTTCTTTTACATTTTCCGAACGTAAAACCCCATTGTTAATTTTGTGTTGTTTTGATACTAACCACCTTATTGTTATATATATTTTCTGACTTTTGGCTGAAGTTTTAATGGAAGTATAGGAAGTCGATGCTTTTGTGGTTGGCTCATGGTAATGATTTCGATAGCTTTCTATATATTATTTTATGGAAGCTTTCATAAACATCGTAACAGTAGATTTTTTCGTAATTTCGACCAAATAAACGCCGAAAATATTGACATATCGTAAAATGTTACCAATGTTGTACAATTTTAAACCATCAAAAAAAACGTTTGACATTGGTCGATCTAATGATTTCACAAAAAATCGAAAAGCTATTCTACCTACCATATACTCGTACTATTAAAAACGAAAAATAAAAATAGAGAAACTAAACCGAAATACTCAACAAACTCATTCAACATTGATTTTTTCATTCGTCTTTCAAAGTGAAAGGTGATTGTTAATTCATTTTGAACATACAAAATATAAAATTGTGTATAAAATGACTAAAGTTAAAATCAACGCTATAAGATACAAAATACAAAACAGTGTAACAAAAAGCTTTATTTAGCTTTTTATAAATATCTACTAGAGAAGCGTCGTCATTTACTTTGTCCATATACATACGACATTATACTTGTGTGTACGCCTATGTATAATTTTTTGGAAGAAATAAACAAAATAAATAATTTAAATGATTGATTTTCCATTTTCCCGCAGCTTTCATATTTAAGTTCAACTTTCGTTCCAATGGTTGTTTTGTTTTATTTAAAATAATTTTTACTGAAACTGTAGGTAAATATAATTATTTGAAATTGTTTCAAGATTAGATTAGATAATTAAATGTATGCTTACAATCAAATGAATGAATCAAAGTAGAACCGATATCCATACAGTCACAAAAAATATTTGTTTCTTCTTCAGTGGTTGTGGAGTTTTATATAATTTTTCATAGAAAACCATGACAAATATAACATGAACACTTGTATAATATGAAAGTTTTAAAAGTTTATTTTATTCAATATTTTGAGTCGTATATTTTTCGGCAAATATCAATCGGGTTCGAAAAATCAGTTATGTTGCTATTTTGTTCATATTTTCCGCATTAAGAGACCTTAAAACAATTAGTATTTGTATATGTTCGTGAATCTTTTGCGTCCAATTATAGATAGTGCATGATATTACACAATTTCAAAATTATTTCAAATTTTTGTTTTCGAAAGATCTCCAAATTTTGTTAATTGACCTTTAAATTTTTTTTATTTTTGTGTTTGAAAATGTTTACGTTAGATATCGTTGTTGGTAGTATATTGTAGCCAATAAAATTTATTTATAAGCCAAAAATATAAAATAAAATTAAAGTATGATTCCAGTTTTTACTCAGTTTTCTGTGTAAAACTTAAACTAATCAAAGCTTTCAACAAATTTAAAAATATTAATTTGACTCAGAACTTGGGGACCGTTGGACTTTGGGTCAAAGTAAAATTTATGCCCATCGAATAATTTCAGTAAGGACCTTAACAGTCTGACTTCTTTTCAATCTGAATTCTATTTTTAGATTGTTTGAAATTTTATCAAACTTTACCACGTGTTAGATTTGACCAGATAATTCTCATTTCAACTTTTGGTACAGTAGTCGTTTGAAAATTGTATGCTTCTGCTGACATCCCGGTGGAATATTGAAAATTTCCAAGAATAACCTGAATAAAATGTGACATCAGATTCTCAACTAACATTCTAGTCACATGTCTATCCCCACCTGCAATAGCTTGGAGATTTTCACTTATAGTGTTTAAAAAATCAAATATTGCTTACTTCGGCAAAGGTGTTATCTCAAATGTTGATTTCAAATTTACCTCCAAACGGAAAGTGTAAAGTTTGTAGTAACTCTTATCAGTTAGCATGGTATCTTAAAAAAATTTAAGTTGTTAATTTTAAATGTGAATAATTAACACTACATGACTAATTGTAAAATACTTAAAACAACTTCCCGAGCAGAAATTTTTCAGGGCTCAAATAGGGTCCTGAATGGGTTTGCCCTAGTACGGATCAGGCATTGGTCCTGATCATGAGTGTAACGTTTTATCCCTATCAGGTCCTGATTAGGATAACCGGATCAGGCCCTGATTGTGATAACCGGATAAGACCCGGATTGGGCTAACAGGATCAGGCCCTGATTAGGATAGCCGGACTAGGCTCTGATTGGGGTAGCCGGACGGGGCCCTGATTTATGTATTTATATATTAAATATATGAATTAAATAAAATATAATTCAAATAAAATAAAAAGTTACAATGGAACGTCCATTGTTCTCAGAATTTCTCAAGTTTACTTTGTAATGTTGGCTTTATCTAGAACAATTTCGAAAAAAATTAAAATTGTATTAAAGGAATTCCTTTCGCAGAACAAATCACAATTCAAGACACGCGTTAATGTAAACAGTTCAAATAAGACGGCGATAGTGTTAACAGTTTTAAGTTGTAATGCGGTTATGTTAAGTGATATAATTTGCTTATCAAACTGATAGTGTATTTATTACACTATCAGTTTGACAGACACATTTGAAAGTTTAATTTTCATTCAAATTCATCACGTTGAAATTAGAATCAGTTTACTCTAAAAAAGATAAACTACCAGATGATGCGTGAATTGAATTTGGAAAAACTAGAGTTTTTTAATAACAACACAAACCATAAATACATACAAAACAAAATATTTCGTTTGTATTAAAACATAAATTTCCCTACAATCAATCCCTTTTTCTGGATTCTTCAAAAAATTGAAAAGCTTGCAGCTTTTTGCAAGAAACGGATTTGTTCTGGGTATTTGAACACTTCTCTGTAAACAACATGTTAGGCCCACCCTGTTGATAAAGAGAAATGCATAGTCCAGTTGCTGTATGATGTAATATTTTCTAGATATATCGGCATTCCTGCAATCGCTCAGTCTAAAATCAAAGTTCTACAGACTCCCACCTTAGTAAGATGACTGAGCTGTCAATACGCACCTGAGTATTTGAAGCTTGCGATATAGCGTAAACTATGATTGCCCAACTTCTAGTTTACTTCTTTTTTAATCCATTGACGCTCATCTTCTTTGTTTTGTCTAAATTTTTTTGCACTTTTTTTAAAATAAGTATTGTAATAAGTTTGTTTGCTTGTTGAGCTGCCTTTTCATCAAACAAAGCACTTCTTACTAATGTTCTTTACTAACGTATAGTGCGAACGTTGTTGTCAGCTAGACGTTTCGCTATTAAACTATACACATTACATAATAATTCCAATAAATCAAAATAACAAAAATTTTCTATCGGTGTGAGACCATCGTAATATTAAATAGATTAACTCCAGGTGCTGTTTTAAGCGCTGCTGAAGGAATACTTCGACGACCACAAAACCACTCCCAGAAGCCATGGATAGATCAAGCATGTCTTGACGCTATTCAATACAAAAGAGATTGCTATCTGAAATGTCTGCAAGGACGCAACACCAGGTCCACGAAGGAGAACTATAAACTGGCAAGACAAGCCGTTACAAAGCTATGTAGACGAACGAAGCGAGAACGCTGGAAGAGAAAGTGTGAGGAGATTGAAAGCTTCAATAGGGAACATCAATCGCGTAACTTCTTTCAACAGCTGAAAACCTTAAAGAAGGGCCCTCAAACTAGATCGACTGCTACTCAAAACGAAGATGGAGAGCTACAAGTAAACCTTAAAAATATTTTAGATACTTGGGCCGCTTATTTTGAAAATCTTCTCAACTTAAGTGACCAGCAACAAGTCGGGTGACGAGCAAAGCTTATTCGTGCGTCAAAGGTACATGTAGACGAACCAACCAAAGAGGAATTCGAATCGACGCTGTCAAAATTAAAACGCAATAAAGCACCTGGTATCGACGATATAACATCCGAAATGATTGTACATGGCGGTGAAACTCTATCCTTAAGATTGTTTGAACTTGTTAAAATGATCTGGAGGACTGAAACCATGCCACAGGACTGGAGCACAGCTATGCTGATACCAATCCATAAAATAGGTAATTGCCTACAATGTGCAAACTACAGAGGTATCGCTCTCCTCTGCACAGCATATTTAAGATCTTTATATGTAATCTCCTTTGCAAAGCATATAAGATCTTTTCCTACATTTTGCTATCAAAATCAATCCTTTTGCTGAACAACTGTTTTCTAGAATATCAGTGTGGCGTTCGGCGGGGCCGAGGTACCACCGATGTACTTTTCTCGATAAGGATGATTTTGGAAAAGTGCTGAGAGTTCAACATACCTGCTGTGCACCACTCTTCATTGATTTCAGGCAGGCCTATGACTCTCTCGATCGAGAGACTCTATGGTCTGCTCTGGTGTTAATGGGAATTTCTGGTAAACTGGTATCACTATGCAAAATGACAGTACAAAACTCTCAATGCTGTGTACGAGTAGAGAACGAAATATCAAAGTTTTTTAAGGTCGACTCCGGTTTAAGACAAGGTGATGCTATCTCTCCTACACTTTTTAATTTAGCCTTGGAATATGTGTGCCGTCAAAAGAAATTACCGACTAACAACAACATCTTGTCAATCAACTCAGTACAGATGATCGCATACGCTGCTGATGTTGTCATCCTCGGCCGAAGTGAAGCTGTTATGAGTGAGACTTTCAAGTCGCTTGAGAGTGGTGCCAGAAACATTGGCCTTCAAATTAACTACAATAAAACCAAACATATGAATGTTTCAAGAGATGCTGGGAAGAAAGATTTGATGTGCGGCGATGAACGAATTAAGGGAGTTGAATCTTTTAAATATTTGGGATCAATGCTTGACTCAAACAACAGCATACTTACAGATATAAAAGCTCGAATTGCTGCAGGTAATCGAACTTTCTACTCAATTAAACCTCTCCTTGGATCACCGTATGTATCAACTAACACCAAGCTCAAGTTATACAAGACCTTGATTAGACCGGTTGTGATGTATGGGTCACAAACGTGGACCCTCGCAATTATCTGTATTTGAACGTAAGATCCTACGCTACATTTTTGGTCCACTTAAGACAGACGATGGAGAGTATAGAACCCGATATAACTTTGAGATCAGAGACCTTCTTGAGGGTCCTGATATAATAGGTTGTATCCGATCTAATGGGATTGCTTGGTTTGGGCATGTTGTACGAGCCGATTCACAGTCTGGAATGATTAGAAAAATGTACGTCAGTACCCCAGGGAGTGGGCGACCGCGAGGTAGACCACGACTACAATGGGAGACTGACGTAATAAACGACCTTAAAAAATCGGCTGCCATGGTAATTATGTCGCTGTTGCGAATGACCGTGGTGAATATTCAAAGCTGATTAGCCTGGCAACGCTCCTACATGGAGCATGAACGCCGTTAAAAAAAAACTCCAGGTGGAAAGAGATAAAAGTTTCCAAAAAATGATTTTATTAAATGTAATATATACTTTAAAACCACACTTTTCTTTGTTAACATGAAATGTCACTTGCTTAAGATTTTTACATACACACTCCCTGTTTAGAAATTATAAAATACCAATACTTTTAAATATCAATCATTTTATTTAGTAAACAAGTATAATTTTTCCTGTATTATGTATTGTACATATTTCTGAATACATAAAAAATTTGATGAAACTCTTATTAATAGAGAAATTGATGTCTCGAAAATATTAACATATGATATCAGTTGAATGGCTTTGTGCGAACTCACGAAATAATGACAGATGACAACTATTAATTGTCAAAATTTTGTCTTTTGTAATTTATATTCACCATAACGAAACGTCAAAGTTTGGTATAGCTTTTTAGCATCATCAAATTGTGACAGTAGGCATAACAAATTATTTCAGAAGGAACAACAATTTATTACAGAAGTTTTTTTAAGTGCCAAGTAATATTTATATTAGTATATATATTATATATATTTATTAACAGCAACAATAAATATTAAGAAGTTTTTCACCTTATGTCAAAATTTTGTTTTTAAGAATTTCACCTTCACCAAAAACTTTGTTTTGTCAAATATTTGTGAGTTCGCACCAAAGAAATGTGTTTTATTATGATAGCTGGAAGTAAATTATCCGTCAAATAATTGTTTTGTGTTATATCTCATCATAATTTATAATTGTGTTAAACTCAGTCTTACAAAAAGATTAGAAAGTATCTTGGATTTTTTGAGATCAATTAAACTCAAGTAAGTAAAGAAGTAATTGGAATTTTTTCAATTCAATGGTATGGTTTGAAGTTTTTAGGAAAAAAACACCAATTCACATTTATCGTGTTTCGGATGGGATTCGAACCTACCCTCGTCAGTGCCCGGCTCGAATCCTTGGGCAGACACGCTATCGATTACGCCGTTGAGGCGCTGACAATTTCAAAGTTGAAACTTCTTCAACACTTATTTGTTTTTACTTCAGTTGAATTTTTCCACTGTCGTTAGACTCCATATTATGGAAATCTTTTTACATTATATGGGATTTTTTGCATTAAATTTCTAGACAGTACTTTGTGTGAATTCATAGAATGGGGAACATTTCTATTCTAATTAACATCCTAAAGCCGCAATTAGACTATCGCAGAACTCTGCAATATTTCTGCAATAGTCGTGCAATGGTAGTGTGTAAAATATTCATTACAGAAAAGTTTGGCAATGAACTCATTGCAAAACATTGCAATGAGTCAATGCAATGTTTTGCAATGAGTTCATTAGCAAACTTTTCTGCAATGAATATTTTACAATATTCTATTGCAGAAATATTGCAGAGTTCTGCAATAGTCTAATTGCGGCTTAAGTCACGATTGTATAGTCATTATTGATTGTTTCCAATCAATGTGAAATCAATGGCTGACACTTGGTCAATTTGTAGTCCTATATGCATTAACATTGGACTACAATAAGGGAATTTAAATTTATTTTGGATTTTTTGAGATCAATTAAACTCAAGTAAGTAAAGAAGTAATTGGAATTTTTTCAATTCAAAGGTATGGTTTGAAGTTTCTCAGAAAAAAACTCCAATTCACATTTTTTGTGTTTCGGATTAGAAAGTATGTTAATTATGAATACGATATGTTTATGCAAAATTAAATGTCTGAAACTGCTGCAACTATTAAGCTAACACAATTAAAATATCATTATACAAGAAAACTCCGTAATTGGTTGTTTATTCCTGTTTGGGACATATGTTATACTAATATTATTATATCAACTCCATCAAGCATACACACCAATACCATTGCCTGAATTCTGAACCACACCACTAGCAGCAATCAGCACTACATGGACTACTCTGGAGTGCGTTTCGAAATTAACCACGGTTAACCATAAGGTAATAATGTCACTAATGTCATAGTCAAAATAGTGACGTCAAATATTAAATTCAAATTACCATAGTAAAGCTGTCAAAGTTAAATTGTAAAAGACCGCTAAAAATTCAAAATTAATAAAAACTAATATTCTAATTACGATAAATAAAACTAAAAATGTAGTGTATGTTTTTTATTTCTATAATTTATTTTTCAGTCTTCAGTATCAAATAAAAATAATAAAAATAACACATTTCACTAAAAGTTATTAAATACTTAGTAAATAATAATTAAATGTACGATATTTTCACAAAACAATATAATTTCTAACTTTTTTTCCACAACAATTAAAATTTTAAAATTATAAAAAACTATATTGTGTTTTATAAATCGGTTGACATGTCGTTTTAAATATTTATATGTTTTGACATTAGAACATCAACAAACTCTACTCTAGACTTGAGTAACAAAGTTAAAGTAGTGACGTCACAATTTACTATGACAACTAATTTTTATAGTTTTGGAACGATAGTACATCTGTCATCCAGTAAATTTTTTATTTTGCGGTTAATTATGGAACGACACTTGGTAGAGTAAAGTTAACCGCGGTTAACCATAGTTAATTTCGAAACGCACCCCAGTGAAATTTATCATAGTAAAGCTGTCAAAGTTAAATTGTCAAAGAAAAAGACCGCTAAAAATTAAAAATGAATAAAAACTAATGCTAACTACGATAAATAAAACTCAAAATTTAGTGTTTGTTTCTGGTTAAATCGGTTGACATGTCATTTTAAATGTTTATACGTTTTGACATAAGAACCTTAACAAACTCTACCATGAGTAGAGTAAAACAAAGTTAAAATAGTGACGTCACACTTTACAATGACAGCTAAACTATATAGTTTTGGAACGATGGTACATCTGTCATCCAGTAAATTTTTTACTATGTGGTTAATTTTGAAACGACATTTGGTACATTTAACCACGGTCTTAGAGTATATATAAATATAGAGAGAACATAACTTTAAAATTGTATGAAGAGAGACATAAGAAATCGTGTTCACTAATATGTCATATTCAATTTCTCATTTCGCCATTTGCATTTCTGTTTATTTACAACAACCAACTATTGTATTAAATTATAAATTAAAAACAATTAAATAATTTAAAACGAAACAAAAAGTAAAATCTATTATTTTTAGTTGTGCTAATTTTTATAAAATGAATGAAAATAATTACGAGAGTATTTTACATTTATTGTGTTATTTCCAGTGATTTTATGATAGTGAATATTTTATTATTTTATAATGCCCATGTGCAAATATTTAAGTTATGTATATATCCTGAAAGTATATTATGAAAACTAGCTGGCGACCAACTTTTCATTATTAGCTAGTTGATTTTTAATAGATAAAAGATCAAAATTTATATGTTTGGTTAGAATCAAATCTTAATCTGTCATTTTTCTCATTTCTTTTTATATAGTCGCAGTGAGGGAGAAACTATTATTTTTTTGTGGTAGGTTTTTTCTTATAGATTTAAAAGAAACTCGCAATAATTGTACAATTTTGAATCAAATGAAAAATTTACGCACGTCTTTGGGAAGACAAACCGGTTTCTCTCTGAGAGAAATAAAGGAAAACCAAAGAATTAAGAGAATAGAGGAAGTGAAATTGATGTTAAAAATTGAACAATTTTTGCACACCAATAAATTGTTACTAACACACTTTCGTTTTAGTAGAGGCGCCGTAAATATTTCTATTATTGCATTGAATTCCAAATTTAAGCGTATTTTTGCCCCCAAAATTAATATAAAAAAAAGAGACGCCATTGCATAAAAAAATTTGACAATTTAAAATGGAAGCATTCTATTATTGTTTACATTTATTTTAGATTATATTTTTTTCTCGAAAATATTTAAAAAACTTAAAACTTATTAATCGAAAAGTAAATTATAATATCAATTTTTGTTATCTATGATAAGAAATTCCATCCTGTATATGTTTTCGGTAATTTTTACACGTCATTATCACATTTAATGTTTTATTCAAAATTTTCACTTAAATATATTAATTTTTCTTTAAAATTATTTTTAAATTATAATAAAATCTAGCATTTTTTATATTTATTATAAATTCGTCGAAAAATCACCACGATAAATAATAAAAACAATTTCATTAAAACCAAATTATAACCAAACCAAACAATGTGTTTTTTGACAACTTAAAATGGACAAATACGAGAGGAGAAGAGAGAAAAACGGCTTCAAATATTTTTGTGTATATATACAGTAGTTTCATTTCCTTAGTCTCGTAATTCTTTGAGGAAAACAAAAAAACGATTTGACATAAGAGCAGTCACGTTTAATATAAGTTATGGTGGTCGGTTGACCACGGTTAACCATAGTTAATTTCGAAACGCACCCCTGCTGCACCAAAGTCTGAATTAACCTTAAAAGGCATGATTTAACCCTTTGTCTCTAACGTTGATTCAATTTCATTTTTCTTCACCTGGAGCTGGAAGATAACACCTGGAAACTTCTGCCAAAGTACTGCATAAATATAATTTAAAAAATTAAAACATAACAATATACAAGGCAAATTATGAACAAAGTTGGTTGAGATTTATTCTTTTATAATTTTTAATACATAACAATGCATGCACAATGAAAATACTTTTACTCATGAGATCCAAGTTTGTATGAAAATTTATTTTGAGAAAAAAAAAATTTTTTTTGGAAATACTTTTTCCTCAATGAAAAAGTTAAAAATTTCGTAACTTTTTCCTCATGATTAATAGAGAATTGAGCTACCTACATTTTAAAGCATTGTATTTCTATTAAAAAATAATAATAAAAAGTTGCTCAAATCTCATGAGGAAAAACCTCGTACATTGTGCATGCACCGTAATACGATTTCTGATCATAACCAAATGTTTGTACGGAGGGTTAATTTAATTAAACGAGTATGAATTCCGCTTTATTTTTAGAAAAAATAACCAAGTTTGTCTCGAACTCGACTCTGTTTTTCAAATGTCAAAAGCTGCTATTTCTTACTTTATATGTTTCTGAAGGACAAATCTTTTCAAAAGGATTATCTAAGTAGTTTTAATCAGGTAAATCTTCCAAATGTTAGTTTCATATAAATAATTTTATCATAATAAATAACTAGAATGATAAAACAGCTTGAAATTCAATATATTTTTTTCTTTTCAAGTAAGGCAAATATTTCAAATAAAATTTTCATCCACCTGCGTCTTACAAACAACTCTCAAACTAGTATTAGAAATGGGTAACAGCTCAGTTAAAGAAGCAATTTCATCAGTTAGTAGTTCAACAGTTAACGGTGTGACGGTTTCCGCTGCCACAGAAAAACCAAAGTGCAAGGCATGTTGTGCTTGCCCAGAAACGAAAAAGGCCCGCGATAGCTGGTGAGTTCTAATTTTTATTAATATCACATTAATATTTATGACAATATTTCTTTTAGTATAATGGAAAATGGAGAGGAAAATTGTAGTAAACTAATAGAGGCACATAAAAAATGTATGAAAGATATGGGATTTAATGTCTAAATGAGTTTCGGGAATACAACTTGCAGAATAGTCATCTGCTGTGTAAAATAATATTTATCTAAAATTTGATAGTATTTATCTAAAATAAAATATATGGAAGAAACAAATTAAGATTCAGTCTGTTTTACAAATTATACTATGAATCTAAATGGAGGATCAATTTTGGTTGATTTGTAAATTTTTTTAATTTTTGATCTACGGCTGTAACAACTCTGCATAATTTATTTCTTGCTATTCGGCTCTGAGTTAACGTGAGAAATCAAATACCACTTGTAATAACAGTATGACTAGCCAAGCTGGCGGCAGAACTATTCAGTTGGCACCTTCAATCTTTGTTTTGGAATATTCCTTAATAACTAAAACATGGCATTGTGCAATATGTAAAAATATTTTAAGGGCAAACACCATCCAATGTAACAACTGTAGGGAATGGTGTCATCTCAAAAACCACTCGCCTTGCCACACATAAGCAATGGACCGAAATAAATATAGCGCCATGTTGCCAAACATCAAGTCAACATACAAGCACGAGCTCGCACCAGAATACAATGCGAATGAACACGCAGGCGGAAACCCCTAGCGATGTCAAAATAATGCAACTAAATTGCAATGGTCTCATAAACAGCATCGATGATGTATTAAACTATATGTGCAATAACGATATTCTAGTCGCAGTATTACAAGAAACCAAACTAAATGTTAGATCTAAGATTCTTAATAATATCTGTGATTATAAAATTATAGACTGGATAGAGGAAACGACAAAGGTGATGGCCTTGCCTTTAACATCCACAAAACCGTTGCCTACCATACAACCACATTGCCGTGGTTGTATGGTAGGCAACCCTCAACCGTTGCCTACCATACAACCCTGCAGTACCGGGAACTGATAATCACCTTGAACAACTGGATATCATAATAAAACCCGGAAATAACTCTAGTCAATATTTATATTCCACCAGTAAGCAGCTGTGAAACAGGTTACGAACCGGCCATTTATTTTATTCCAAAGACTCTAAATTTCGGAGATGTGAATGCTCACCATAATCTATGGAACTCACACCTGAACACTGATTCACTAGGCGAAAACATTGCTAATCAAATTGATGGCTACAACTTTGGGAGCCTCAGTGAACCACAACCAACAAGGGTAACAAATAACTCGCATTATTCTCCGATGTTTCCCTTGCCAGCATATAAATAATGTCAATTGCTGAATGGACAACCGAAATTGCATTGGGGTCAGATCACGTACCGATAATAATCACCTTAAGCCGTTCCATAAACCAAATAAAATCCGAGAAGAGAACCTGTATTAATTTTAACAAAGCTAACTGGGGTCGTTTTACAAATTTTGCTGAAATGGAATTCAGTATACAATTTTTACTGATTGCCGACCTCTCTGGGGAAAAACAATCAGAGAAATTTTTAATAAAGCTAAATCTCGCTTCATTCCAGCCGCCAGAATAGAAAAGGTGAAACAAAACTTTCCACAGGAAGCTTGTGTACTTTCCACTCAAAGAGATGACATCCGCAGATCCAGCTGACCCTAGAATTACGGACCTTAATAAGTTAGTTACGAAACAAAAATAAATAAATCGAGAGAGCTAGTGAGTAACTCATCACCTATTCAATTGTCCAGAAAACCCAACCGACCTGATGAAGAAAGATTTGTGGTACCGCCCAAGGGCAGTGGCAGAGTTCCTGAATCTGTACACGGAGTCGGAAGAGTAGCACCGCAACCCTTGCTTGCTCCTCGGAGAAATACGCTTCAATATAGCTATATGCGGAATTTAATCCTTTACCAAGACCGTACGTCACTTGATTGCGAAATATGCCACTAGAACTAGGATAATTATTGACAATTCAATTTTAGTTTTGATTGTGCAAAATATTTTACTTTTACCTCTTATCTGATTTTTATTTTCTTCATCTTATCATAAAATATTACAAACGATGTAAATCAATTAAAAATTTCCCAATCTTTAAAGATTAGTATAGATATCTTAAAGGAGCGATTGGCAGCGAAAATATTAGTCAATAAATAATGAAGTTTTGATTGGAGTAACACCAATAAATCCAGTTAGCCAGCGTGCGTCGTGTGCCAGGCATTCGATCAGTTTAGTTGGAATCTTTGAAGCAGGTATTTCTGGTTATTGCTAGGGCAATATAATAGTTTTCAACATCATTCCGTAACTGGAATTTATCACAAACACAATCAGGTAAAAAGAGTTTGAAAACACATTGATCACTTCACGACTACAGATGCAACAGCTTCAACAATTCTTGGGATTCTAAAATTATGACTGGAGGCATTATCCTAGTTTATCCCCCCAAATAGAAAGATTAGGTCCTCTGCATCCTAATTATGAAAAAAAAAATTTGCGGAAATGAGAGGGTCAAAAGTTATAAAGGATCAAACTTTCAATTTTACCTTGGTCCCCCCTTTGGTTTTTTAGACTTTGAATTCAGTTTTTAAATTTTTTTTTGACTCAATTCTGCGATCTTACACAATTTCGATCAGAGATAGCACCGACCCCCCAACGCGACCCACCCCACGCGAACCCCCCCCCCCCCCCCCAAACGCGCCACCCTCGCGCGTCCGCGGCGCAGGGGACGCGGAAAAACGCGAGGGGGAGGACGCGGGTGGGGGGGGGGGTCGGTGCTATCTCTGATCGAAATTGTGTAAGATCGCAGAATTGAGTCAAAAAAAAATTTAAAAACTGAATTCAAAGTCTAAAAAACCAAAGGGGGGACCAAGATAAAATTGAAAGTTTGATCCTTTATAATTTTTGATAAATAAAAATAAAAAAAAAAAGAAAAAAAAAAAACCAAAGGGGGGACCAAGGTAAAATTGAAAGTTTGATCCTTTATAACTTTTGACCCCCTCATTTCCGCAAATTTTTTTTTTCATAATTAGGATGCAGAGGACCTAATCTTTCTATTTATCTGAAAAAAAACGCAAATCTATTTGGGGGGATAAACTAGGATTGTACCTGACTGGATTCCAAGGTGACTAACTCTGTACACCTGACAAACAACTATACGTTTTTGCAAAAATAAAAGATGAACAATTTGAACAGATAATTGATCAAAAAAATATTGACTTTGTTTTTACCATATATGGAACATCCCACCTGTCCGGTTTCTTCGAGTCGAAAACTCAGTCGTTTTAATGTTCAGCATCAAAAATTTTCTAGCCAATGTAGTAATACAAACTAGGTAAGTGACTAATAAACTTTTATGGATATCGTAAGTTATTTGTATAAATATTTTCGACTATCGTTCATGATACGAAAGATAATTTTATTAGTTTTGAAACTCCGACTCTGATCTTTACTTAATTAAATCGGAATGGATATATAGAATAAACAACAACCGAAACTAGATTTTTTTTAAATTAAAGCCTTGACAGTCGTAATCACACTTTAAACCGATAACGATGTCATATTTAAATCGTTTGAATATAATTAAATCTATTACTCGTTTAACTTTAAATAATAGTTTATCTAAACATCACAAAAGTGTAAGTCGAATTTCGGAAAAATTATAAATAAAACAAATGGATTTGCCAAATTCAAGTAATTTGTAAAAACATTCCACGTAAATAAGTTTAAAATATAAACATAAATGTTACGTAATGTTTATAATATGTACATGTATTGTTGTTTTTCTGTAGATTTTTTTTTATAATTTATAAGCAATTGACATTGTCGAATGAACGAATAGATTTAATTAAATTTCAATGAAATTTGACTTAAAGATATTGCAAAACTACCAACAGTATATCTTTAGGGGTGACTTTCCAAAGTTTGCCGTAAGTGCTTAATGTGCATTATTTAATTTTTTTCAAACTGGAAAATATGAGTGAATGTTTCAACCACTTAACACTGAAAGCAAGATTTCTGCAAATAGTTACCGTGAGCAGTATCCATTTCTGACTATCTCGGTTCGCTGTAAGCGGTGGAATATTAAATAGTCTGGCGACCACCCTTAAAAATTCTTTGTCTGGTAAAAGATACAGTTCAGTCTTTAGCATGACACGTGCGCTTGTTTTGCCGATAATTCTGCCTTTCCTATGTGCTTTACATAGATTTTATATGGATATTGAACTCCCATCTTGGTTACGGATGACCGTCTGCTGATTGTCATTTGTGGTGTCCTTTTTATTGTAACCAGTGCTTTCAATTTTGTTTGGGTTTCAACATAAAAATTTATATCTGTAGTTGATTTTGAATTATATTTCAACAAGCTTCAATTTGTCTACCTACCATACCGAGAGATAGAAGGTGAAGATTTTAAAACGATCCTCAATAACCGAGTTTTTCGTCAAGTACCAGACCGTTCACATTTAAGCAACAACATCAAGGACCTTGTACTGCATGGTGAAAATAACTAATTTTTCTTTGGCAGGATTTAGGTCCGCTATACACTTGAGCTAAGCTATGCAAAATATGCGAACTATGTTTTTTGTATATAACGTAATCAAATGGATGACTATACACTTGAGCTAAACTTATAGCTTAGCTCAAGTGTATAGTCATCCATTTGATTACGTTATATGCAAAAAACATAGTTCACATAGTTCGCATAGCTTAGCTCAAGTGTATAGCGGGCCTTATTCATACGCTTTTTTGGCCAAAGTTGATATCGTTGCTAAAGAAGTTTGAATTCATTCTTTTAAGTTAGTCAGGATTTTTTCCGATACAAAAACTGCCAAAATTATTTTTTTTTTTTAATAAAATGCGATGTGTAGTAGGCATTACAATAGGTGCGTTCGATTTGACTGAAACAACTGAAAAAACAACAACAATTGCGTTTAGTTTTTCAGTTGTATCAGTTGCATCAGTCAAATCGAACACGGCTAATATGTGTCACAACAACACATAAAAACCTTTTAAGAACAAGGTCCCACAACAACATGCGTTCTAAGGATGTTAATGGACGTTAATCTGTTTTTTTTTTGTTCTTTAATATTTTTTGTTAAATAATGGACAACTAAAGTATAAATCCTATCACATATAAAATATGACATAGGCCAATATTTCGTGATAGGATAGGGAAAATAAAAATAAAATAAGAGGTAAAAAGCAAATTTGTTTTAAAAATTTGCAGGAACAAAACTAAAATTGGTTTGCCAATAGTCCAGCTAATGGCATAATCCTTGATTATGGGACGCAGTATATTTTTCAATGATTAAAGCTCAGATATATAGTTATATGAAAGCTCGTTTCTTCGAGCAAGCTACAGCGTTCCAGCATCAAGGAATATTCATTAGCTAAGATTGAGAGTGCTACCGTTGACTGAATACAGTTCATCCGCCAGCACCCCTAAGATATCACCTTGGCTAGTGATATCTCACTGCTATTGCCAGTGGTATGTGGATCAAAAAATAGAAAAAAATTAACAAATTAATAAAAACTGATCCCTCCATGCGTGGGGTCCGTTGCTTTGAAATCTTCAGTCACCGGCTCCCTAAGTAAGTTGGTGAATACCAAGTTCCTAGTTGCCTAGTTTTTTGTAGTACACTACTTTAGAACAAAATAGCTGTTGAGCGACCGTTTTTCGTTTTCAAGTATTTGAACTATCTGTAGAGCATTTCATTTGGATTTCTTTTTAAATTAGTTTAAGATTGCCATAAACACATAATTCGTATAATATAACGAATAAAGAAAGATAAGATGAAAAACAATTATTTATTTTTATATACATAACAGCTACCAACGTTTCACGAAATTAATCGAAGGCATTTTTATAACAATTTTATCCTCTACAATGTAGTTTCTTTTAACTTAAGTGATATTGGAGAAGGAATTAAAGAAGTTGTTGTAAAAGAATGGTAAGCATATTAATTTGTCCCTAAAAATTGCTATAATAGATCAAATTTAAATTAAACGAACATAGGTTTGTCAAAGAAGGTGATAAAGTAGAACAATTTCAAAATATTTGTGAAGTACAAAGTGATAAAGCTTCGGTAACAATTACCAGTCGTTATGATGGAGTTGTTGCGAAACTACACCATAAAATTGATGAAATTGCGTTAGTTGGCAAACCGCTGCTTGATTTCAAAGTTGCAGACGAAGAAACCTCTAGTTCGGAGTCTGATATTGAAACAACGAAACCGGTCGCTGCAGAAGTCACAAAATCAAATGTCGATTCAAAATCGAATACAGACGATTGTTTTGAAGAAGTTCTGATTGCGAATAAAAAAGTACTGGCAGCACCGTCGGTTCGTCGCATAGCAACTGAAAATAAAGTGAGTAAACCAATTTTATATGCATAAATAAATATATGGTTGGTTTTCGTTTTAAGATTGATTTAAGTCATGTTACACCAAGTGGAAAACTAGGTCGAATCCTCAAGGAAGATATTCTACATTATATTGATTCAATTAACGCGCCTCAAACTGATCAACGTAAAACACAAGAAGCTTTAACAAGTACCAATGCTTCTGTAAATCCCGATAGAGTAGAACAGTTGAAAGGCATAAGGAAATCTATGCTGAAAACGATGACTGATTCTTTGGTGAGTTATTTTTAGTTTTTTGTTCAATCAAAAATTCTAATGTAATTTAAAATTGTAGAAAATACCACATTTCGGTTATAATGATGAAATTGATATAACACGGTTAGTACAACTACGTGAGGGGTTAAAAGCGAAAGCGTTATCGATAGGAACAAAACTTACATACATGCCGTTTTTCATAAAAGCAGCTTCATTTGCTCTAAACGAATATCCCATACTAAATAGTTCCTTGGATCTGGAAAATGAAAGCATCATCTTTAAATCTGCTCATAACATAACGATCGCTATGGAAACACCGTATGGATTAGTCGTGCCTAATATAAAAAATTGTCAAATGAAAACGATTTTAGAAATAGCAAAAGATTTAAACATTTTACAAGACAAAGGATTGAAAGGAAAATTGGGGCCAGAAGATTTTGCAAATGGAACATTTTCACTCTCAAACATTGGAATTGTAAGTTATAGATAGAATTAAATAATATAACGATAGTTATATGTTGTACATTTTCTAGGTTGGCGGAACCTACGCACACCCGTGCATATTATCTCCACAGGTTTCAATTGGGGCAATAGGCAAGACAAAAGTTTTACCACGATTTGGAGAAAATGGTGCAATTGTTGCTACGCATATAATAAATGTCAGTTGGACGGCCGACCATCGTGTTATTGATGGAATAACAATGGCTAAATTTTCTAACTTATGGAAAGAATATCTTGAAAATCCTAGCTTATTTATAGTTAGATAGTTAAATAATCTTTATTTTAATAATTATTATTGTGTTCCTGTTTTTTACATTCCAAAATTTTGTTTGTCGTTTTTTTAATTTAAAGAATAATTTAGGGAAGAAGTGCCATTTTGATGCCAAATTTTTACATTTTTCTGGTCTTACAAAAAATGCCTATTATATAAGAAAAACGATATATAGATAGAAAAACAAAACATTATTTAAGATTGATTAAAAGTAATATGTAAAATATTCACGAACACTAATTATTAATTTGATTGTAAATACTAATTTAGGAAAAGACTATGGATATGTATTCCAATACACAAACAAAACCTTATTGCATTTATTAGAATTAAGTTTTATATCTTTTAATACATGAAATATATTATTAATTAATATTGTTTGTTCAGAGTGACGTGAATAATCCAATAATGATTAAAAATAAATAATGATTAAAAAACTTTTTTATTTTTTTAAAACAATTACAAACACCATTTGTTACTCACTTATTTTTTTTATATTTTTTCTACCGGTTTCGATTTTCAAAAAATCATCGACTGGAAAATATTTTGCAATTAAAATTAATAACAATTTTGCTTACTATATATACTAAAAAATATTACCAAAAAAAATTTTTTTTTCTTAAAACAATAAAATAACAAATCTAAGGTAAAACAATTTGAAAGGATGAAATTTAAAAAAAAAACCAAATGAGTTGTACAAAGTTAGGGGCAGGTAATTAGAGTTAATTCAAAATAATGAAACAAAAAAGAAAAAAAAATAAAAGGAAAATTTTAAGGGGAGGCTTAAAAAGTTAAAAGTTTTATGGCGTGACAATATTAAATAATGGTGATGTGATCTTAGCTTCCTTCAAGATATATGTCTTTCGATGTGAAGGCGTTATTTTCAAGTATCCCAATAGATGAAACATTTCAATACCTTGAAGAACACCTCCTACAAAATAAAATTTTACCAACAAAAATAAAAACATATATGAAAATTGCTGAATTGGCCTGAAAGACATAAATGATACTAAAATTGAAGCAAAAAATTATGATGTTATATCGATCGTCCAAAAACAAATTCTTTTCTTGTCGAGGTTTTTAAATGGTTATCCATGGGCTCTGATCAGAAGGATGTCAGTTCGGATCCCCTAGCTGGAATTCAGATTAGACTTTTGTTACCGATCTTTCGCTTTTCAAAGCAATTCTTCATTCAATTCAATTGAATACATTCAGCTCTAGTGACTTGTAATTCTAAATTGCAATAAATAGAGTAAAAGTATGTAGAAATTGTATATATATATATATATATATATATATATATATATATATATATATATATATATATATATATATATATATATATATATATATATATATATATATATATATATATATATATATATATATATATATATATATATATATATATATATATATATATATATATATATATATATATATATATATATATTTAACTTTCTTGGAGTTGGAAAAGGCAAATGAACGAAATACTAATTATTGGGTTTCCGAAAAGGGCACCAATAATATTAGTATTTGGTTTCATTTGCCTTTTATCACCATTTTATCTCATTTCTGCATACTTTTTCTCCATTTATTGCATTTTGCCAGACGATTTCACTGCTGAAATAAAAATTAATTATTTTTCATCCATTTGTACCTTAGGTAAAACTTTTTTAGCAATTGTATATGCATGCAAGCTAAGTTATAAATATTTCATATGAAGCAACGATCCTACAGATGTAACAAATTTTAAGAACCAACTTATCAGTACATACTTAAATTGAACGATTTATAAACAAAAATGAATGAAAATTTATCGACCTCAAAAATTTTACATATTTCCTGCACCGTAGTAGGGCAACGAACTTAAACTAGCCCAAAATGCAGAGAAAAGGTGAAGGCAAATTATTCAGGTCAAAAACAAGCAAGCTATTTATAAGTTGCCCATTTTGAAAAATCTATAATTCTCTGCACTTTTCTGCGATGCACTTTTCTCGATAAGGATGATTTTGGAAAAGTGCCGAGAGCTCAACATACCTGTGCACCAACTCTTCATTGATTTCTCAATCAACTCTCTCGAACGAGACTCTATGGTCTGGTCCAGTGTCAATGGGAATCCCTGGTAAACTGGTCGCACTATACAAAATGACAGTACAGAACTCTCAATGCTGTGTACGAGTAGAGAACGAAATATCAAAGTTTTTTAAAGTCGACTCCGGTTTAAGACAAAGTGATGCTATCTCTCCTACTTTTTGACTTAGCCTTGGAATATGTGTGCCGTCAAAAGAAACTACCGACTAACAACAATATCTTGTCAATAAACTCAGTACAGATGGTCGCGTACGCTGATGATGCCATCATCCTCGGCCGAAGTGAAGCTGTTATGAGTGAGACTTTGAAGTCGCTTGAAAGTGGTGCTAGAAAAATTGGTCTACACATTAAATACGATAAAACCAAACATATGAATGTTTCAAGAGAGGCTGAGAAGAAAGATTTGATGTGCGGCGATGAACGAATTAAGGGAGTTGAATCTTTTAAATATTTGGGATCAATGCTTGACTCAAACAACAGCATACTTACAGATATAAAAGCTCGAATCGCTGCAGGTAATCGAACTTTCTACTCAATTAAACCTCTTCTTGGACCACTGTATGTATCAGCTAACACCAAGCTCAAGTTATACAAGAGTTTGATTAGACCGGTTGTGATGTATGGGTCACAAACGTGGACCCTTACACAAAATGTCGAATCGCATTTATCTGTATTTGAGCGTAAGATCGTACGCTACATTTTTGGTCCACTTAAGACAGACGATGGAGAGTACAGAACCCGGTATAACTTTGAGATCAGAGACCTTCTTGAGGGTCCTGATATAATAGGTTGTATCCGTTCTAATAGGATTGTGTACGTTAGTACCCCAGGGAGTGGGCGACCGCGAGGTAGACCACGACTACAATGGGAGAGCGACGTAATAAACGACATTAAAAAAATCGGCTGCCATGGTAATTATGTCGCTGTTGCGAATGGCCGTGGTGAATATTCAAAGCTGATTAGCCTGGCAACGCTCCTATATGGAGCATGAACATCGAGAAAAAAAAATTTCCAAACGCTATTCGTTTAAAACTGGTGCGATCGCCATTCATAGACCAGCGATTCGAACATTCTTAAATTTTAACACGCTGCATGTTTTGGTTTTCTCTTGCAGGGAAAACTAAAAAAAAGTCTACATACCCACACTCAAAGTTCTCCTCAAGATAAATTCAAATACAATACAAATCAAAGCAATCAGCGACGTGACATTTATGGGAAATGAATCAATTAAAGACAATTGTATGTATTCCAGTTTATCTCTCCTTTCATTTCTCTAGGAGAGATAATGGTACAAAATCACCACCCTGTATATTGGTACGCTGCAAAAAATCGTACACTTTTACCTGACTTAAACTCAACATACTTATCCTATTTCGAGGGAGATCGGTAAAGATTTTTAAAGATCTCGATAGATCAACATTTTAGATTGAAACGATCGTTACAGATCTGCGACAATCTCCAAAGATTTCTTTCTCATTGATCTCTACGGATCTGAAAATAGTTTCATCACCCGTTTTCAGTTTTATATTCAAATATATTTGAAGATCTCAGAACAATTTTGATTTTGTTCACATGACGAATTATTTATAGTTCACTAGACCAAATTAAGTCATGTTAAATGTATACATATTTTTTTTTCAAATAGAAAGTGTTGTGTTATAGGGTTTACAATATGTGTCACAACAACACCTAACCATCTTTTAAGACCTGGGTCCCACAACAGCTTGCGCTCTTGGGTGTTTGTGAACGTTTATGTTAAACCTCTGCGGATTGAAGCCACCTGAGATTGGATGGATTCCGGCAAATTATTCCATTTGTATGCAGTTCGGACAAAGAAGTCTTTCCGTGATCTGCCATATTATTACAGTGCGGGATCTCGACCGTTTGACTGGTTGCGCTACCGAGTGAAACGGGGATAAGATTTCATCTGAGCACAATATACATATACAAACTTTAATTTAGATCAGACCTATTTTATATTTTGTGGATATTTAAGTTTTGAAAGGATAAATGACACTCCCTCTAGTTTTGTTGATAATGTGCCAGTTTAGGATAAAAGTCATCTTATTGTGAGTAATTTAGATTGCAATAATATACAGAGTTTCCTTCCACCATTTTATTAAAATTTATTTTGGGCCAAAAAATATCGCTAAAAACTTGGAAAATAGGCAAGAGGTTAACCTATGCATTACGAAATTCAGAGAAATGAGATACAAGTGGCAAAGAAACTGAAAGAGGAGACCAAAACATTAATTAAACATTAACTTTGAGCTAAATCAGATTACGGTTCTAGGAATCCCAACATGTTTTGTGGATATTTGTGTCTTCTATGAAAAAATGGCGATCGCACCATTTTTGTCGATTTATAGCCAGTTTTAGGTAGTAATCATCTTATTCTTCTTAAGATTCTCTCCAGCATACTTTTGCAATTTTTTTTTGGACAAAAATATCGCAAAGAACTTGCAAAATAGAAAAGAGATTAACCAATGCTTTTAGAAATTCAGAGAAATGAATGGTCACAAATCATGATGCATGACACAGAACCAGAAAGGGGAGTAAAATATGTATTGAACTGAAGTATGAACTAAATCGAATAACTACTGGTCAAAGAAAGGTAATAATATGTTTTGTGGATTTTTTCGTTTTGTACGGAAAAATTGGTGACCGCACAAGTTTTGTTAATTAATGGCCAAGTGTTGGTAGACATTTGACTAATATCGAATGCATGTATTGCAACTGCTTTCTGAGATGAGATTAGATCATATCTCCATAGATCACCCTATTTTGCGCAGACATTCAAATGATTGGGATTGTACGCATGGAGGGATCAGTTTTTATTAATTTGTTAATTTTTTGATCCACGAGTGTGACAACCCCGCGTACTCCAGTCCCTGCTACTGGCATATGAGTTAACGTGAGATATCACATACCACTCGCAATAGCAGTGAGATATCACTAGCCAAGGTGATATCTTAGGGGTGCTGACGGATGAACTGTATTCAGTCAACGGTAGCACTCTCAATCTTAGCTAATGAATATTCCTTGATGCTGGAACGCTGTAGCTTGCTCGAAGAAACGAGCCTCTATATAACTATATATCTGAGCTTTAATCATTGAAAAATATACTGCGTCCCATAATCAAGGATTATGCCATTAGCTGGACTATTGACAAACCAATTTTAGTTTTGTTCCTGCAAATTTTTAAAACAAATTTGCTTTTTACCTCTTATTTTATTTTTATTTTCCCTATCCTATCACGAAATATTGGCCTATGTCATATTTTATATGTGATAGGATTTATGGTTTAGTTATCCATTATTTAACAAAAAAATATTAAAAAAAAAACAAAAAAACAGATTTGCGTTCATTAACATCCTTAGAACGCATGTTGTTGTGGGACCTTGGTCTTAAAAGGTTTTTATGTGTTGTGACACATATTGTAATGCCTACTACACATCACATTTTATTTAAAAAAAAAAAAAAAAAAATGGTTTCCAAGAACGAAAACAAGTTTCGTAGATAATTTTTGAAAAAATATATGAGAAACATCACCGTCGGAAACTAAGTATGTTTCTGGAAACATTTTTGTATCGAGTGTCTTTTTGGTGCAACAATAACATAAGAATACATAAACATGTTTTTGATTGTTTTATGTATGTTGTGCCACAGATTTCTCAGATAATCATCATCAACTATATTTTCGGCATAAAAATTGAATTGGATTGTTTTATTGCTGACCTGAATGATAAAATTTAATATTCTAAATTTTACCTTGCTGAGTCAAAACAAAGTATTTTAATTTAAGTTTTATTTTACAAATAACTTCTTTCCGTAAATAAATAGGAAGTTGATGATGGCGGAAATCTTTGGTACAACTTATTTTTGTTTTGTTTAATAAATGTTTAATTTTAAGTAAATTAAAAATGTATATATAAGTTGAAAGTTTAGTTTTAAGAAAAGAATTCTATTCTGAAAATCCGTTGGAGAGCACTGATAAAACCTTGGAGAGTTCTAAAAAACCAGCGAAGTTATTTTAAGTAAAAGTTGAGTTTAAGTAAAGCAGTTACAGAAAATCAGATATAGTCAGTTATTTTAAGTTAAGAAAAATTTAAATAAATATTAAGATTATTAAAAATAAAAAGAATTGTGTGTTATAAAGACGTTAAATTGGCAAAGGAATCTTTTCTTCTACGTTTTAACGACACGAAATATTTAGACGTAAAAAACAAATAGTGAATCGACCAAGAGCTATATGTTTTATTGGTTATTACAAAAAATGCGACATTATTTCGTTTTGATCTGCATTTATTTATAAATTAGTTTAAATTTAATGTAAAAGCTATCCAAAATCGGTAAATCGTTTAAAATTATACAGATATTACTCTAATTTAAAAAAAATAATTTAAAACTACAATAATTTAGTTGATTTTTTTAAAAGTTATTTTAATATAATTTGGAAGAAAATGTAGCACTATAGGTTATTATTGCTTTAGTGCACACTAAATTTTTTATTGTGTTTTTGCATAAATAATTTAGATGGTTCAACTGATTTGTATATGTTTATTATTTTAAAAGGCGCAACAAGTGTTCTGTTAGAAGACTATATTTCAATGCATATGGTTTTATTAATAATAAATACTTATTTGATGTTTTTTTTGGAATTAGAACTGAACTGAATTAGAATTGACAAAAACCTATATCTTTCGTTTATGATTTTAAGCTCATAATTCCATAAAAAATGATTTTCATTTTGAGCTGTAATTGCTTCAAAATAAATAATACTTTTCTTCGATACTTATTCTTAATTTCATACATAATAAAATGTGTGAGTAGATTTTATTATAAATATTTTCATCTTTGTATAACTTTCTTTTACAAATAACCACACATCACAACAAAAACACATTTTCTATAACAAAACAATACAAATTATTACAAATTTTTATATGATACATTATAATTAAATTATTATAGTATGGTTTGTATTTTTAATTCTATATATATATGTATAAATGTAAAAACTGTAAAAAACGATCGAGGCTTGACATTATACTATATAAACATACAAAAATTAAATTGAATTTCTTTTAACGGAATGTTTTAAGATATTTCCAAAATAATGGTAATATTAATTGTGTGTCGTTTAAAACAGTTTTATTTAAAATATTACATTTTTAATTATTATTATTTTTATATCGGAAGAGTTAAATAGTTATTATTCTTAAATATAATGGTTTATTTAAAATATAGGTAAAAAAAACACCTAATTTTGTATGACAATATTTCTATGTTTTAATTTAAAATATATTGGTTTAAACTTTATAGTAAACTAAATGTTAAATGTATTAGTATTGATTTGCTGGACTAATTTGTACACTATCCATATTTGGAATATAATCCATTGCCATTAAACAGGCAAATACTGTCATAACCATTTTAGGTTTAACCTCCGTTATATCTTCAGGCAATGCATAGACTCGTGCACCAATTTTCCTTGCCATTGATATAGCATACTTTGCGTTTGCCAAATTATCCTACAAAGAAAAAAAAATATATTATTTGTTACATAATAAAATATTCATACTTGTTTACCTCTTCGACGCCAGTTTGTTTGATTAGTTCATAATTAACACTACCTGGTTTGATAGAATCAACTAAATCCAATACAACTTTAGCATTAGAGATAGAGGAATCTTGAAAACTTTTTATACTTGATGTTTTGCCAGCATTTTTTAATTTTGTATTCACCCATTGTACTATTTCTTTTTCAATAATCGGACTATCTGAATCCGCTAAACGTGATAATATTGATAATGTATATGCTCGCATCAATTGCCAAATAAGAGCTAAAATTACCAAAAATTAGTTATTCAATTTTTAGTTCTTATATTTTTGAATTTGGAAACAGAAAATCTGTTTGTTTAGATACAATACAACAAATAGATATTTAAGGATGGTATTTCTTTGTCAACACTTCAGTCTGTGGGAAAAGTTATAAGAATAAGAATTGAAGTGGTTTGATTTTTATTATTGATTAAAAACGCGTAGAAAAATTAACACAAATCATGGTTGCGTGTTGCTACAAAAACATACCATATCATTCATTTTGTACTTTCCAACATCACGGCGTGAATCAAAATAAGGAGTTTATTGTACCCAATATTTCAACTAGAAATCTACGTAGTAACACCTTTCATATAAAAAAGTGTAAGTGATGGTAGCTCTTCTGGAACGGGCATAATGGGAACTAAAAGCGTGAATACTGAACCTAAACCAAATAGTAAATATGTTAAATAAAAAACGCAAAATATTTAATTTAATATTTTGTAACTAATTAAAAAGAGGGTAGGCTAACACTTGCATATTTTGTAAAATTTCTGTCAAAAAAAAAATGAAAAATATGCTGGCAGGGAGCTCTAGATACCCATGTAATCGAAATTAGTCAAAATACGACGCTTGCTACGTTAAACTGGCCATAAATCAGCAGTCACAAATTTTTCATACAAAACGAAAATATGCTACCATTCCTACACCCGTTGCTCTGCTTAAGTTCAAACTACAGCACGGTGCATGTTTTCGTCCCACCTTTCAGTTTATATGTCATTCGCTAATATTTGCGATCCCCTCAAAGGCACATCACAAACTACCTAAACAGATTCTACAGTCTTAACGTAAAAAATCTGACTCCATCCGCTGTGCTAAACCATGCAACCTATAATGGATACCCAATGGGACTACACAGAACACCGGTAGCAGACACAACTATGGGGAACACAGGTGTCTGTGTCCCACTATCCAACTTAAATCGAGTAAGAAAATACAACTTTCTTAAAAATACGAAAATATATTAACGCCGAGTCTGACCCGCATATAACTTGGTGTTATCTAACTAACCAATGGCCCGCGATTTTATTAGTAGTTGCAAAGTAGGAGCACCAAGTGATATAAAAAATATAGTTCTCTTACAAAAGTTCATCGCCAAAACAAGAGACATATTTATATATAGACAGGACAGAAGAGAGAGAGAGAAAGAGAGAGAGTGAGAGAGAGAAAGAGAAAGAGAGAGAGAGAGAGAGAGAGAGAGAGAGAGAGAGAGAGAGAGAGAGAGAGAAAGACTATTGCACTTTGTGTTTTTGTTAATTTCCTAGCCTCCTACAGCGTAATTTCGGTACAATCCTATAAAAAGGTGATTTTTTTAAGATAAATAGAAAGATTAGGTCCTCTGCATCATAATTATAAAAAAAAAAGTTTGCGGAAATGAGGGGGTCAAAAGTTATAAGGGATCAAACTTTCAATTTTACCTTGGTCCCCCCCTTTGTTTATTTTTTAGTTTTTTATGATAAATATTAAAGGGACCAAGGTAAATTTGAATGTTCGTTTCTTCGTAACTTTTGACTCCCTCATTTCCGCATTTTTTTTCATAATTCATAATTATAGAGGACCTATCTTTCTATTTATCTAAAATAAAATCACCTTTTTATTAACGGGGATAAAATAGGAATATGCCGTAATTTCTTTTTAAACCAATCCACATTAAAATCCTATCACTTTTCTTTATTTTTTTGATTTTGTACGATACGATTATATTGTTTTTACGTTATGGTCTCAAAAGGAGCCTACCAATTCTTGTAGATGGTGTAGGTACGGGAAAAGTTATAATCGTCCCAATTTGTATTTACAGTTAGAAACTCTATCGCTGCGACAGAGCGGTACGATTGGTCGTCGTCAGGTCCGCTACGTTTTTGAAAATTTAAAAAGTGACTATTGGATAGTCTAGTGAATTATCAGCTTAACCTCGAGTCGGAGGACCCAAGCTCGATGGCCAGTCTGAAAAAAATAAATGTTTTTTGCGAACCATATTTTTCATTTAATTTATAGCCATCAAATATGGTAGATAACTTGGAAAAAGACTCTATGGACTTACCACGTATAAAACAAATCGATTGTTAGTCCTGCAAATGAAACTTCACCAGAATGGTGACATTATTAGAAAAAACCCACCAAGGTTTTGAATTCCAGAGATGAGAAACTGTTAAAACAATCACAGTTAAGGCAATTGTTTTGCACTATGCCATTTAAACCGTAAAATGATGAGTTGTAAATGTTGTCCGAAATCTAGCCACAGTGAATTTATAATTTGTCGTAATTTGGCCATTTCGTAGAGTTATTTCAAGGATAAATTCTTGACCAAAACTTTCTATTATTTACGAAACCGACGTTAAACATACTATCACAAAAAAATATTGATTTTGTTTTAATCTTACCAAGTGTCAATGTTGCATTTCCTTCACTTAAATCCTGCCCAGCAATACCCACTAATGAAAATTTTAGTTGTTTTCCTAAATCAACAGCGTAGTTGCAATTCTCTAATTTTTCCATAAACTTCCTTAACGGAGTAAATTTTTTATGTACTTTATTCCAATTAACAATTCCCGGTTTAATTATATCGAATAATTGAAATATAACTAATCCATCAGCTAAATCAGAATATAACCAATTTACATGCGGTGCAACTCCCATCGAATTCATCCAATTTCGATAAGCTAAAAGAAAATATAAATATTATAATTTGAATTAAAACATAAAACTTAAAATATTTACTTTTCTCTTCTCGAGTTTCTTCAATTGATTCAAGTCCTTCAATTTGTTCTGGTTGTTCTAATCCCGGATGATTATTAAATAGATTAGCAACAAATGCTAAATTTAATTTATAAATTCCACCTACAACATCATTCGGCGTAACAAAACTACGACAATTTAATTTTGCTGCTTGTTGTAACATCACCTCGGCACGATTGATTAAATTTTGTTCCTAGAAAATACAAATCATTTTTATAGTTAAAATTAGATAAGTTTCAATAATTTTTAATTTTATACCCTTAGCGCATCTAGTCCAACACCCGATTCTTGTGGAGCAATTTGTTTTAAAAGATATGAATAAATTTCTGAATCAGATATATCACTTTGGAAGTTTGTACACCTTCTTGAAACACCAGCTTTCTCTAAATGATAGTTAACCCATCTAAGTAGTATAGCTTCGGGTGATAATTTCATTAAATCTTCTAATTTTTCACCATCATATAAAAGTGTTGCCAATCCCGGACAATTGTCCAGCGTAATTTGACTGAACAAACCAATTCGAATAATTTGCCATAGTAATCCCAAAACTAAATGTGGTTTTCCTTTCGCTAAATCATGTGCATCAATATTTACAATATTACAACCAATTGCCTGTGACGAAACTAGGGCAAGAGTTAAATTTTCAAATTCTTTATAAACCGTCAAACTTTTTTTATTAATAGCTCGCTCATCAATTGTATCTGGGCAGGAATGATTTATTATTTTACACAAAAGAATACCATCTTTTATTTTCAAATATAACGATTTGCCTTCACCATCTATTGGTAGTAGATGCTTTAAATCTGGATCGTGTCCTAAATTTGAATTAATCCAATCTGAAAAGGCTAATTGTTCTTCCATACGCACAGAATGTGTAGTTCCTTCAGCTGATTGACTTGACATACCGCCAAGGGTTTCTAAATTTTCCTTTTTTGATACTACTTGTTTGAATGTACTCGCTACATCTTTTGCTTTTAAATCTAAACATAAGTTTTCGAATTCATCATAAGACAGTTTACCACGATGTTGTGTCAGTTGTTTGTTGTCATATTCATTTATCATTTCACGAACTTGATAGCCCGGTAATTTAAATCCAACTTGATCAAGTGCATCTTTGAGTTCTTTGAGTTCAATAAATCCATCATTATTTTTATCTATCTGAAAGAAGGGAAAAATAAAATTTTAATAATTTTAATAGCGTTATTTGTATTTATAAAATCAAGGATTTATTATGGTTTTGTAAATATAAGTAAAACATTATTCATTGTAATTCTATGGGAATGGAGAATACATATTTTACTTTGATAAATGACAGTTGAAGTCGTGATCATAGGTATGTTTACTACTAAATAAAAAGTTCTGTTGCTTATTCCGTTATTATTAAATATTCAATAGCGCCCTTGAGGCTTGAAGTATTTAATTTTCGATATTTTTTTCGATATGATATTTTTTTAAAGAAATATTAACAATTACTATCGCTTTACGCATCTCCTGTGTCTTAGGATGCGGTTCGGAAGCCAAAATAATTCATAGAACTTTGGCAAATTATGTAAACAGTTTTATTAAAATAGTTAACGTTTTCATGTTCTTTTTTAGTATACCAAATTTTAAAAAAACCTAGTTTTAGAAATAAATGTAGATTTGAATAGAATACAATTTTAGATCTGGTTTTAGAATTCCTTAAGAAATGAAACGTTAAAAGTAGAAATTTCGTCAGCAAATGCCTTGAACGCAAAATCTTTTAAATTCCCAATACAAAGATGACTTATCAGTTTTTGTAAGATGGACCATGACTGCGAAAATAAAATTTTAAAGTAAATTTCGGGAAAAAAACTTATATGAAATTATGATAGTTTTTTAATTTTTTTATTTTGAGTAAGTAATATTCAAGTATATTATTTTACAAAAAAATCAACTTTTTATGCTTCAGATTGCTATTTAGTTGTGTCTTTTCAAGTTGAAGTGATTTCTGCAACACACATTTGGAGAACACAATTGTTTTTGAACTTAGGTACCAGAAGGGTTTAATTTATTTACTATTAAATGTATAATCCTTCATTTCCGTGTATAAAATTAAACGATTTTTTACTAAGCCCGACAATTTAAATAAAAACATAAAATGTAACTAATATCATTATCATGAGCAAGGTGACGCTAAATGAACGTTGATGGTTTTTGATAGTAGTTTATAGATTCTATTAAATGTTTCGGTTCATTAAGAATTAAGCAGCGCAAGAAAGGAGTAAAAGTAGATTTCTAAAAATAAAAAAGGTATGCGGCATAAAATTCTGAACTAAATTTTAAAAGAATTTTAAGCTACGTTTCTTTCATATGATATTCTATCGATATTCGACCCGATAGCAAACATTTTGAATGGTTTCACATCTCAAAGGCCTATCATATGAATGAAACTAATTTTATTTGATTTGAAGTTAACTACATTGATCAATGAGGCAATGAGTTTTAAACTCATCTATATAATTTCAGGTCGATCCAACATAACAAAAGTCGGCCAAGGGGGAATATAGCTCGCTCGCCGAAAGTTCGTAGTTTTTATTAATTGTTAACTTTATCCGCATGGAGAGATCATTTTTTGATAATTTGTAATTTTTTTTATCTTTGATCTACAAGTCTGACAACCCCGCATACTTCGAATAACATTTTAAAAGATAAGCCGAATGCTATCATTTTCGCTAAATCTTTGCAATATTTCTTATAACTGTGAATTTTTAATTGTAATTTGTTACAATTTAATTTTTTAATTTATAACGTTTTAATTTTATAATTTGTTGGTTTTGTAATAATCGAAGGAAACAGGATGGGAATAGGCATAACAAAATGCACGTTTTTAGTAATAAGTTCAAAACTAAGGAGCCAATAATTTATTTTTTATTTTTTTTTTCAAAATAACTTTTGTTTTATTATTTCCTTACATATGTTCACAAAAGCGTAGATAAAAACTTTTATAGCTGTGGAAAATTTCAAGTTGAGAGCACTTATAGTTTGGGCGAAAATCGATTATGTTGATTTTGTGATATAATGGTCCCGTTTTTACCGTTTTAATAACTCACCATAATAGTTCCGTTTTTACTTTTATTAAGTACGAACCCTTTAAAAACATAAAATTAACGCTTGCCGGCAGACAGCGTAAGCGTAAAATTAGAAATAGATTTTAAAGTGCTTCGACAAAAAAAATGTTGACGGTATCCCACAAGTTGTGTTCGCGGTGTATATTTTTTAAGTGTTCTAGTTTACGTAGATGCTGAATGTTATCACTCGTGTAGTGTTTCTGGTCCTCTCTACCTCTTTGAATCCGTATACATTACATCGCAGCTTGCAAGAAATTGTGATACATAACCCAAGTGGTTTAGAATTACTTTCAAGCTGTGAGAGACTATTTCTTGATATCGTTTGGTCTACATCCGAGAGGAACAATTATAGTTGCGTTCGATTTGACTGAAACAACTGAAAAAAACAACAAGAATTTCATTCACTTTTTCAGTTGTTTCAGTTGCTTCAGTCAAATCGAACACGGCTATCATCTGCATAGCCAAGAATTTGACTAGATTTGTTAAAGTTGAAGTTTTGTGTTTCGATTAGGCTTTTTCTTATCGCGTACTCAAGCGCCAAATTAAATAGTGCAGACGCGAGTGCACCACCTTGTCGAACACCTGATGTTATCTCAAAAGAATCAAAACTGATCCTTCGATTACTATTCTACCATTTGATCTCAATGTTGTAAGTTTACACAGAGAGGATACGAAGGCATATGAGCGGGGACCAAAGGTTGGTCGCGGCTGATATTATCATATGCTTACTTGAAATCAACCTGGACTTCGTGAAGACTGATTTTGTCTCTCTCAACATATTTCCAGAACCATCCTTAAGGTAAGGTAAGGTAACGTAAGGTAACTTTGATCTGTGGTTGAACGGTCGGGACGAAAGTCACACTGATAGCCACCGATGACAGATTTATCGAGCGAAATCAGTCGAGTATGTACAAGTACAACATTAGCGAGTATTTTATATGCAGTGTTCAGCAGTGTGATGGCACGATATTTCGTAAAATTTGGACGGTCACCTTTGATCTTTCTTATGCAGCGGAACAATGAAAGCTGTTTTTCATTAAGCGGGTAGTTCTTCACGGTTCCAGATTGCAAGAATCAGATCGTATATACGTTAAACAAGAGCTGCTATTCAAAACTTATTCTGTTCTCACTTGACGGAGGAATTGCTCGAATAGGATGATCCATATTCGTTATATTCAGTGGGATCGCCATACGGTCAATGGATCACGTCCATTGTTCATTTTTTATGGCTGGATATTGAATGGAAATTTTTTGTCAGAGATTCGTAGTATGTATTTGTAAAGCACTTTTTCGAATTCCCATTAAGTGCTTGTAAGTTGATATTTTCAATACAGCTCTATATCTTCGCGTTTGTTTTTCCTAAGCAGCTTTGTTGAGGCTTTTCTGGCGCACAGATAATCAGTTTAGGCGTTTCGGGTGTTCCTTGTTAATTTTCTCGTAGTTCTTGTTTATTGTCAAAGTTCTGGCTATAATAGTCGTCAAACCATTTGTTGGTTGATTTTGGTGGTCGCTTTCCGATTTTCGTTTGTCTTACTGATATAGTTGTTGATTTGATGACAACGACGAATGTTAAATGACAAATCTGGAGGGAGGGTCTTGTTTTTGTATATTTTGCGTCCCTATTTCCTGATATCTATTTAGTGTTTACGAATGTTTTTAAGTTTAAACATTCCGCGTACGATCTTTGCTTGTCTATTGAATGTAAATGACATCTTGTACTTATAATTAAAGATGGTAAGCATATGATCTATGTCCATTTAGTGGTCGGCTACAGAACTACATTCCATGTAGAATTTTACTTCTATCTCAGACACATAACCGAGAAAATTTAAATGTATTTATTTATTACACATCTTTAAACGATGCAAATTTTGTTGGGTTTATTTAATTTTCCAGAAATGCTCCTTCAATTCTGTTCCCGTTTTTTGACAGAAAATCTAGCTTTAGAAAACAATTGATCAAAAGCTCATCTTTCCAAATTGAAATAATCTGTCAATCTATAAAGACAATAGCCAATTTTCAGTTATAATTCCTTAAATATAATGACTTGTTAATCCGTCAAAGGTGTAAACAAAAATTTAATGACACAGACTATAGTCTCATTTGCGTATGTTTATTTTGTATATGTATAAACATATTTATAAATATATATTTAAATTACTTAATTGGGTATTGTAAAGACAATAAATATCTCATATTTAATTAAAACATCAATTTATGCAATTCAATAAACAATAACAGAATAACATCAAAATAAGTAAACCATAAATGTGTATTGTGTATGTGTGTTTTATGATTAACAACGAAATTCCTTAGCTCATCAATGACACATTAATTCATGAACACCGTTTGTTTTCTTAACAATTTTTATTAAAATTGCAACAGCTTACTATTTATTACTTTACAGAAATATGTGTCAGTTTAAACTGAAAGCGATGATTAACCAATAATTATAATTAATTCAAATTAAGATTGATTTTTGTTTATATTTAAAAAAAATTAATTTGAATACAGTTTTTCAATATGATAATACGAAATAGAATAATGATGACATTGGCTTTATAATTCTTATAGTGCCACGTGTTCAATAAATAAATTATATTTGACAAATATATGATACTAAAAAATACTAGAACTGAATACATCTCGTTATCAAAAGCAATTACATGTAATTTACGGTTATAATTAATAATAATAAATTTGTATAAATATTATTAGTTGTTCGGAAGGTTGTAACGACTATTTAACGATTGTTTAACAGTTTAATGGAAAATTTACTATTTATTTTCATATTGTTGAACTTATTAAGTAAAACTCATAACACAAATAACATATACGGGTGATAAAAAATAGTTACAGTCAAAATCTTAGTATTTGGCGTTCGATTACTAGGAATAGTATGGTTTTTGGAGATGTATGTGACTGCATCGCTTTGAATGTTACACTGGCAGTTAAAGTTGACATCTTCGTTTTAACCGCAAGAATAACTCGTTCACTCAGTTCATTTATTCGTTATTCTTGGCTTGAATATTGAGTTTTTTAACCACCATTTCTTCTTTGGCGTCACTAAATTGAAGAAGTTATGAGGCATTAAATCTTATTCAGAGGTCAGATAAACTGGCTCCTTTCCGTTCACAACTTCTAGGAATTAATGTGAGAATATCTGATCCGATCGATCGTTTTTTAACGTTTTGTCACAAGGTAGATTATCTCAAGGTAAAATTTGTATTGTGTCAATCTAGGGATACTTGCTCTCACCTAATACCCATGTCAGACCTATTCCGGACGACGCAAGAGCTAAGGTAACGTCATTTTGGGACCGAACTGCTACCAGAATAAATCTAATTAGTTTTAACATTTCGTCCTGCCCCATCTAAAAAATGTCTCTAGCAATTTGTCAAACTTTATGGACCGTCTGCAATATTTTATCGTAAATGTCATTTTCCTCAAGCGTAGCTAAGGTTATAGGAATATTTGATATATTAACACACACATACGACAAAAGATCACCCATGTTGCAATTTTGTTCACGAAGCAATTCTAAATTTTTAACGAAGCAGTAGCAGCGGATTGTTTGGGCGATAGCATTTTCAATTGATTGAAAACGTTGTTCGTGAATTTTAGGCACAAATCTTCAACCATTATCAATGTTAGCTGTAGATTTCTGCTGTGAAAAGTGCTAAGTATAACATCGTGAACAATTCCTAATTAATTTTTACTATAATTAAAAGATTTTATTTTTTAGGGATAATTAAGTAGTCCTTATAGTGACAATTTTTTATTTTATTTTATTTTTATCTAGGGTCATTCCAAAGTGACTAACGTAACATTTATACCAAAATTCACAACTTTGTTTACTTATAACTATAAAAAATAAAATCTTTTACTTATAGTAAAAATTAATTTTCAAAGTGACAAAAGCACACAAAAAGAAGTGAAAAGCATGGAAAACCATATTAATACATATTAATTCCTAATTGCTTGACAGACGTTGGTGCCAGCACCATTACCACCAACATGCAAAGAACGAAACATTCATCTTGATATGGATTATGAATGCAAGGTTTATTCTTGTTTCTTTGAAAATGCCATGTTGTCCGTCAACTTATTGTCCTCGTTCGAACGATTTCCGACTCGTATTAAATGTGTAATTCGGGATGCCATGTGTAATTCGCCTTCCAGCAGTATTTTTCAAACCAGTCTCCGTTCTAACTCAGTTGTGAAATCGAGGTAGATATATTTACTACTGTTCGTTAGAGCTGTTGTAATTTTGTTAGCGATGTTCCATTCTTACGATATTATCCGATACTGATCAGATAGGATTATTTGGCGGTTCGAAACTTTCAATTTCCTGTTAAATTTCTTCTCTTTTTGAACGGTGATGAACCATGAACAGCTAGGCTTAGCGAATCTTGAAAAATCGCTGAAGAAAAGATATTATGAACTCTCACCTAACCTGCGAAGAAATACCTTAGTTGGTGGTATAGGTGAGAAGTGAGAATATTGCATCTGAAACAGTGAAAAGGTAGATGGTTTGGGTTATTTGGAAACCGATACAGATGAAAGATTACTGTTTTCCATAGTCTATGAAGATTTTCATCCGCACAAAGAAAAACAAAAAACCCATTCCATGTTAAAGTTTTGTTACTGTTATTACAAAACATAATTACCAATCGATTAATTTATATTTTAATAACAGTTCTATTTTTAAAGATTTCTCAGAATAGTCATAGTAATCTAATCTAATTCAGGTAACAATTTAATTTATCTGCTTATGTTACAGATTGCAAAATTTTGTTTGTATAATTATTATATAATTTTTGCAGTTTACTGTTTCCCTTATTTTAATAATTTATTCCGCATAATTGTTTTCTTTTATTGTTTCGTCGTGGTTTTAACTTTAAAATTGAAAGTAGTAAAACGAAAACACTAATTACGAAAGAAGTTATATTAACCTGGTAAAAAGATGTTTGGAATTCGTAATCTAAAACGTTATTTTTCAATTACGCATGTAGTAGGTTAACAGTGCAAAAAGATATGCATTAAAATACACACATATTTGATCTGATATTTTACAAAAACCATTGAAGCAATCCTAAAACTGATAATACTTATAAAAATGTTTTATCAATAATTATGATTTAAAACCATGTACAAATAAGAAAAAAATTGCTGATAAACAAATTCTCGTCAAAATGTCATAGATTAAATATTTTATTAATATTTTTGAAGTGTAAATAAAATAGACAACAAAACAACGATCATGTCATAGAGAAAGCATTAAATATGTTATATAAAAATAGTTTTCCATATTTGGTTGAAAACGTAAAATGTAAGCAATGTTATTTCTATAAAAATAAAAATATTTACGGAATGCATATTTGTCATTATGGTAATAACAAGTTCCGGTTTTAATTAATTAGTAATCCATATTAACTTCTCTTAAAAAGAATTAAATTTGTATTTTAAAATTTTAAACGTAAATTGTGGAAAACATTAAAAACTCGCATTAATATAAATTTATCAATGAAATTATCCATTAACGAAAATAATGATAATTGTATATTTGTATGTGCCAGACACTTTCAATTAATATCGATAAGTGTAAAACGATCAGGGTGAAGAAATATGTATTAGATATTTAAACATTGATTGAATTCGATACGAAAAACCTAATTTCAAATACCAAATAAAAACCTAATTTCAAATACCAAATTACTACCTAGCCTAAAAATTACCACTTAATCTAAAATTAAAAATTTCTTGCACTTGCAAATTACTTGCAGATAGACCAAGTGATTGTTTTGCCAAGTCTTGCATATAGCTCGATACCGCATCTTACATTTAAATTTACATCTTTATAAACCCAACAGGTTTGAAAATGATCACATTTACAAACTAGGGACCTGATCCAAAAGATTATCATATCATCGTAGTATAGCAGCAAATGTAAAATTTTTGAAACTGACCTAGGAGTTTCCGGAAATTTTTTTTTCAACCGAGACTCAAACAAACTAATATTTATTTCCGAGGTAGAATTTTGAAATTTGATATATTCGATATTCGCCACTGACTCCGTATTAATCTTACGTTTCATATTAATTTAACGATAATTTACTGATAGATGATATATTTACATATTTATTTACAACTAAATAACAATATAGCTTTCACTATCCTACATTTACATAATCTATTCTATAAATTCTCGTTATTAGTATCTGTTTTTAATAAATAATTTTAAAACAGCAATAACTATTTTTCCAGTTTCCGAAGATTCTTTGTTGCATTTAAGTAACTTGATTAAGGATCTAAGACTGCAACTAAAATAGGTTTTGGAAGTTGAACTCAATGATCAGAGTGCAGATGATGCCGTTCTATAAAATCCTAATTGCAACGAGCAGTAACAACTACAAATAAAACAATATTGCAGTTGTAAAACAAAGACAAAAAAGGAAACATATTGTGACGATTATGGAGTACGATGTACAAAAGAGCATCGTTCTGGAAAATATCCTTGGGAGAAAATATTTTCACTAAAATAATATAATAAAACACCTGTAGCAAATAGCAAAAACAAAATAACATGCAACAGGAAATAATTGTTTATCTAATAAGAACGGAAAATAAACCCCCTTAAAGTAGGCAAAATAGGTTAAAATACAAATTTAAAAAAATATATTATAGAGTTCACATTTATGTGTGGTCTTTTGATGCTCGGGTTATTTTCTTTTTGTTGTTTAAGAATGTGTTGTGTTCTAGAATTTTGTAGAGATATCGCTATTGTCTCGTCTAACATAAAAAAGGTCGTGTTAGGGATAGACAGTTCAATATTAAATTGAAAGCGATACAAACAGTGTTGAATTATAATATAACTGCAGTGATACAATTAAGTTCTAAGTTAGCGGTGACACAAGCTGGTCACAATATAAGTGAATAATTATTACAGTGAATATAAGAATAATTAAAGGTAATACTAATAGGGGAAATATTTTTTAAGAAGATAAAATTTCGGTCGAATAAAAATTATAACTTATAGAAATCCATTGTTTTTATTCCCTGATCTAGTGATCGTACCGAATATAAGTAACTCGACCAAGAAACGTTATAATGTCAAACAAATTTGCAAGAGACGATAACATCAGAGTGTCAGCTTGCTATGTATCTTTTTGTAATGATACAACGCCAACAGTTACTCGATTTTACTATTAGCACACAACTCAAATCGTTTCGCATTAGAGCAGTGTTCCATAACAATATTCAACATTCATATCTCTTATGATGTTAAAAACATGCTCACGATGAATTACAATATTTCTTTCATAAACAACTAATTTTTGCATAATATTGAGGTAAATATATCAAATATATATATATACTAAAATTATACTACAGCAGAAATAAAAGGCAGATGTTAGTAAAAAACTGTTGTCTGAAAACTTTTAGGTTTCTGTACGAAATTGTTGCCGAAAACAGGAAGACACATTCGTTACTTTTTGAACGACTTGTGAGTTGTGACTTATATGAATTTTATAAATACTATTTGTTAAACCTTTTCAATCAAATCCACTATTAGTCAGCCAGCCAGCCACACCTTAGATAAAAACGATATAAATTATGTTTTTAAATTGAAACACTTACTTGTGGCCATAAATCATGCAGAAGATTTTTTTGAAATTCTTCAACAACGTGATATGGTTTTAGTGTTAGTATATCCATTTTAAGCTTATATAAATAAAATTATTGTTTAAGAATCGAATCACCTATTGAGAAATCACAAATTATTGTAAAAAATATATTTTATGAAAAGACACGTTTGAAACCAAAATTTAATTAAAACTGATCAAATTAGCAGTTCTCATTCACTTTCATAACTGATTAAATTTTAACTTATCAATTTATTTTAGATTGAGAATAGTATTTTGTAATTTTCTATAATATCAAATAAATAACCTAAACTAAATTGATTAGAGTTTTATCAAACGTTTATACATACAAAAGTTATGACTCATTAAACCAAAAAACAACATGGAAATAAATTTTATTATGTTTTGGCACTCCTCGATGGTATCAAATCGAAAAGGAAAAATCCTTATTTAGAGGTCATACAATTTAACCATAAAAACATAAATAAATCTCTTTTGAAAATTGATTAACTGATTGTTTTCTTTTGGTGTTATTTGTAAAGTATTTGATTTACAGAATATGGGTGCGATATTTTATAACATAAAAATTGTATAATTAAAAGATTAAGATAAGTGGACAATTAATTCGTATCAATTATCGAGAAAAAATAATAAATTATTTTTGCTAAATTTGATAACTTTGGATTTTAACCTGAATTCGTTCTAGATAATTCAACTAAAAACTAAATGGTAAAGGTAGACGTAAGTTACGATAATCGAACCCATAATCCCTTATCGCACGTAGTAGATGGCAGCTAAACTGCAAAAAGAGTTAGAAAAGATACAGATGTTGTTGCTTGTATCTGCACTAAGCAGGCCAAACAAAACATGTGGTACAGCGTCAATGGAGATGCGGTTAGCACAGGATCTACATCACTTCCACTCGCAAATAAAATATATAGCCAAGGAAACCATCCTACAGAATGGAGAAATTTCGTAAAATGTAGATTATCGAGCCGAAATTTAAAATAAAACTTTTCAATGCGAATCCATGACTGAAGGTACTAAAAGTTGGAATGGTTATAGTTTAGTTTCTAAAAAAAATACGCAGCTTGATTCAGACACAGTTCTTCATTCGTGTAACGAATCATCAATACGTAAATATGATTAGTTATTTTGTAACTAAATCTACTAATTTGGTTACTAACCAAATCGAATACCCCGTACCATCCAATCAGAAATTTATGCATTCCAAAAGTCAACTTATTAACATCATCATGAGTAACTTTACTAACTTATTAACATGAGTTAACGTGAAATATCACATACCACTAGTAATAGCAGTCAGATGTCACAAGCCAAGATAATATCTAAGGGATGCTGACCGATACACTGTATTCAGTCAACGGTAGCGTCCTTAATCTTAGTTATGAAGTATTCCTTGATAATTGATTGCTTGAAGACACAAGACTTCATATATCTGGGCTTTAATTCTTGAGAAGTGCGTTGCATGTGATCAAGGAATATCTTACAAGCTGAATTATTGCCAATCCAATTTTAGTTCCGACAAACTTAAAAAAATGGATTGCATTTACCTCCATTCAATCATGCAATATTTGCCTATGTCATATTTTATTATTAGTCCAGTCATTTTAGCGATTAACCTCGAAATGTCAATCTCACAAAATCTCGTGTCTGCGTCGTAAGTTATTCAAGGTAACAATGGTAACAAAAAAACCGTTTTTCGCAATTATCTCGGTTTCTATTGCTCCATGATGTCAACATCCATCATTAAAATTGTAGAGAATAAAATTTGCGACAAGATTTATTTGAACTATTTTTTCATCCACTGAACCGTTTTTGAGATAGAGAGCGGTGAGTGCGCAGCGTTGTCATACGTACTGTAATTCAAGGTCAACCGTGAATAGCTGTGAATACTACCTTGAATTTTTGAATAATTTGTATTATTTATCAGTTAATACATTGTATTTACATATTTATTTACTTATTTTATTATTGTATTTATTTATTTATTTATTTACATTGTATTTGCAGCTGTAGATCTCTAACGATTTAAATTAAATTGCAGTGAAAATTTATAAATTTTTCATAATTGAAAGAACAAAAGTATTAACTTTCTTCTTCTTCATCGTCATCTTATGGAGGTTCGAGAATTTCTGTTTCAGCATCATCATCTTCGTTAGCCTGAATAGTTGTTTCTAGACCTTGCAGAATTTGAGAGTTTTCATTCTCTTCCTCATATTCACCTTGCAATGAAACAGCTTTGAGGCAAGGTTGCCCATTACACTGACCACAAGCTAAAGTGCATTAGAACTCCGATTTTCTACACCCGCACCGTGGACCACATCCATTCTTAAAATTACAAAATAGAGTATTAAGTAATTCATCGGGAGCTGGTGATAATTTTGTTGTCATTGACTCCAGGAATTCATTTTGGAGCACCCAGCTCAATTCATCGGGTTCTAAATCATACCCTAACTATTTTTGAACTTGGTAATAGACACGGTTTATATGATGATGGGTTTCTGCACTTGACGGTGGAAGATTAGATAACTGGACAGGCTTATGAAGTTTTGTAGATTTAAATAACTAAGTATATCGAAGATGATCGATATTATCCTCAGATTTCGGAGCATTGTATATTGCTAGTAAGAGCCGAATTCCATTTTCGTGTAATTGTTGGACAGGGCAGATTTCTTGTATTGAGCTTGAGCTAGTTTGTTGAAATTGGCAAGTTTTTCTAGTGGTTTGATGAAAGATGTTTTCCTTTTTTAAACAACGCAGAAGTTGTACTGCATGCACTGAATGCATGTAAAAATAAAGTATGTTTTTAGCAAAGGGATATTTCTCAAGACTTTTTGAAGAATAGATTTGTGTTTTGATTTTGCCTCTGCCAATTTTTTTAAAGAAAATGTCTTCTTGATGTAATTATATGTCTTTCCTATAATGATGGCAGTCCTCTCATGTTTGGATTCTTCGATAGCTGTTTCTATGATAAGAACATCAGCATCATCTCTCGCTTGTTTTGTTGTGATATTTACACTCTCAAACTTTTTAATGAGCATACCAATAAGTTTCTTTTTATCACATCGATTTGACAAAAATTTATCTTGGTTCATTGTTTCACAACTTCATAAGATTTCGATAGAGCAGTATTTCTTCTTTGTTGTTCCATTGCTTTTATGTTTTTAGTGTAGTCCGAGTATTCGTCTAACACAACAACAGTTTTTGATGCAGAATTTGTTTTTAAATCTGTGTTCTTAAAATCTACTTTCACTAAATTAAGATATACAATAAGTAATTCGTTTAATGAGTTTTTCGGCACACAAAGTATTATTAAATTAATATTAAAAAAATATGTAAAATGTTATTAAATACAATGTATTAACTGATAAATAATACAAATTATTCTATAAGGTTGACCTTGCATTACAGTACGCATGACTGAACGCTGCGCACTCACCGCCCTCTATCTCAAAACGGCTCAGCGGATGAAAAAATAGTTCAAATAAAATTTGTCGCAAATTTTATACTCTACAATTTTAATGCTGGATGTTAACATCATTGGAGCAATAGAAACCGAGATAATTGCGAAAAACTGGTTTTTGTTACTTTTGACCTTGAATAACTTACGACGCAGACACGAGATTTTATGAGACTTTTGAGAGAACTTTAAGAACGCCAAAATGAAAGCATTTACGAAAATTCAGCTTATTATCTCTCATTCCGACGTTGGCCCTTTTTTTATGCTAAAATGACTGGACTATATGTGATATTATTTATTGTTTCGCCATTCTTTCACCGAAAGAAAAAATCTTGGTTGATTCAAACATGTTGCATTGTTAATCGAGCATTAAGTAAAAATTGGAGGATTAAATACGTTTGGGATTGAATCAACCAGCTCCGCATTTAAATTAACAATTTAACCGTTGTTGATATATTTTTTTATAAGTATCACAAACATATTTGATTTAACCATGTTTGTAGTTGAGTCAACTATGATTTCATTTTCGAGCAACCATGCCGTGGTTGATTTCATTTTATATTGACTACAAACGTGGTAAATTAAAAATTAGACTAAAAATAGTGAAATTGAATACGTTTGTGATAGAATCAAGCAATACGCCGTATTAAATCTATTGGTTTGGTACATCTTTCTTTTGTTTTTGCTGCTATCGATGTTTGTATGGGTTCGTTTTTTTCGTAAATATAATATTTGAAATTTTTTATATTAGAAGTATGTATTTCGCATCAAACCCGACAAACATTTTTATGCATAAAGATAGCGTTCGTATATTTACGTCCTAAATAGGAAATGTATGAGTGTGATTTTGTTTGTAAAGGATGCGTCCATTTTTTCGCCATTTTTTAAGGATACAATTTAAAAGACCAAAATTCAGAAATCAAAAAATTTAAATATTTGAATTATGTGTAGAAAATAATACTAATTTTCCATAATTTTCTCATTATTATGAAAAATTAAATTAAAATATCGATAAATCGACATGAAACAAGACAAATAAAATATATAAAAAAAAATATAATAATTGTTTTAAATCACTAAAATTAAATATGGAAAGGGCCTATTAATTTAACAAGATTGTTGATATTATATTCACAAAAAAATTTCTTTCGCACATAATTTATGTGCAGATAATATTAAAATTATTCAATTAGATAATATTAAAATTATTAAACGCATGTATAGTAGATCCTTGTATGAGTTGAGAATGATGGCAATTCTTCACGAGGATGAAGTTTCCTGAAACGAGCGTAGCGAGTGGAGGGAATCATCCGAGTGAAGAATTGCCATCATCCTATGCGAATACAAGATGCTATTTTATCCACAACTTCAAAATATTTCGATTAATTTCCAGTTTGCGTGCTAAAGATTTTATCACCATATTGAAAAACATGCATCATAGATAGCATAGAAAATAGTACATTATGATGCTAGGACGTAAAGCTAAAGATTTTGGACGGATGTGGAGTTTGCAAATCGAGGCGCTAGCCGAGATTTGCACCCACATTAAGTCCAAAATAGCTTACGTCCGTGCATCATATACTATTTTTTATTCGCCGCAAGCAAAATATTTTAAGAAAAGTTGTTTATTCTAAATTAAAATTATAAATTTTCATAAATTTTAAAATAAAAATATGTGGAACAAGTAACCTTTGAAAAAATATTTATTATTTTTTCCAAATTCTATGACAACAAATGATAACAACTATTTTAATTGGATAATGAAATTTTGAATTTGCGGGTTGCTTTGATAAAAAAATTTATTTTTCATAGAATTTAAACAAATACAAATGCTTTTTACTTTTTTGGACGTAGCTATGACGACAAAATAAATAGTTGAAAAGTGATACTTTAAAGCCGCAAATCACTTTTATTGATATATTTTATTCAGGTTTTGCAGTCCGAATTCAACATTTTGCAAATCAAATTCAACTTTTGCAAATCAAATTCAACTTTTTGCAAATCAAATTCAATTTTTGGATATTCAATTTGATTTGCAAAAAATTGAGTTTGATTTGCAAAAAGTTGAATTTGATTTGCAAAATATTGAATTTGATTTGCAAAAACTTGAATTTGAAATGTAAAAATTGAATTTGAACTGCAAAATGTTTAATTTTATTTGCAAAATGTTGAATTTGGACTGCAAAACCTGTATATGTATTGTTCTCGTTTTAAACTTTTGATATTACTATACCAACAAATGAAGTTTTTAATTTGTTAGGGGAATATTTAATAAACTATATAGAACTGTTGAAGAATTTAATTATAATCACTAGTTGTGGAATAAATACAACTACAATGGAAGACATACGCATGGAAAGCATATATTCTTTAGTAGTCGTGGATAAAATTATTTCCTAAAATGTTAAATAAAGCCAGCCATGTTAGAATATATAAAAAACTTTTTATTTTTCTATTCTTATTTTTTCTTTTCTTTTGTTTATTATTATTATCATTAAACGAATTTTGTTTCTCCTCGTTTCTTATTTTAACAAACACAATAATTCTCAAACAAAAACATGAACAAACTACTTAATTCAACTATGATTTGTGATTATTTGAACCAGGAAATTGATCACACCGCCCGTTGTTGATTTAAATAATGAAAATTGTTACGTTTTTTAAAATAAATTGATAATACTACATTGGTTAAAATAGCCACGTTCATATTAGACGCAAAATCAAACAAGCTTTGTAGTTGATTCTACCAACTTTTTTTTCGGTGTTAAAACAAAATTCGTTGATCAACACCCCAGAATGCATGTTGCTGTGGGTCCTAGGTTTTAAAAGGTTTTAATGTCTTGTTGCGACACCTATGCACCTGCACAGGACATTTTATTTAAGAAAAAATATAAGTTCAGAAGATTGGGGGTTAATATAAGAGTCTGCATCTGTCCTTATGGACTCAAATAAAGAAAATACTACATTTTGCAAAAACACAGAAATAGATGTTGATGGCATGAGACGCTTTTCAAATATTATTCAATTGCAAACTCGATTGAAAGATTTCAAATGAAGTCAAAGTTGTAGAGTCGCTGTTAATTGTTACCAATCAATGCGAAATCAATATTATCATAAATTTTAGGAAGATTCTCTTTCACCTACGATCGAATGAACATGTGTCTAATCATGGCGAGTCGCAACTGTAAATAAATTAATAATATGTCTGCCACAAAGATCTCAAAAGTTCGACTAACAAGTGTCAGTTCGAACCCGTCGAGAAGAACGATTTTGTTTTGTTTAACTCCCATATTTTCCATAGTAACTTCTGTTGTTGTGGTTGTAGCAACGTTTTTAAATTGGACTCTGTATTTAAATTCAGGCATTTTGTTACTCACACTGAGCAGTACTACAAATTTCCTTTCGTCAGACCCATTCAGAATAAGTAGTTTAAATCATTTGACGTGCTCTTACATGCGGGACATTTGTCATTCATTTCAAAGTCAATTCTACTCATATAATTATTTAAGATTCGTAGCCAATCGGATTTTACTTGAGCTAGAGTAGACCTGATGTTGGAGGTAATTGAATTTTTTCGACAGCGATTTGTGGTGGGTTGCCGTTACAGCCTACAAAACGACGGTACTCTAACTTACAAATCGGCGATACATTAGCCTCCAAAAATATTTTAAAGAAAATTTTGAAATATGAATTTAAAAAAACGAATTTTATTCAGTTAAATTATTCACTGCTGTATTTATATACATACTTTATAAATTAAACGAATAGTGGTAAGTTTTGTCGTTTATACTTCTAATCAACCTTACCATAAAAACTAGAACTAATAGTTGTGTAATTTTTTGACGAAAAATTATATGCTGATAGAAACCAGCCGATAAGTAATACGTTAAGCTATTAATCACTTGTTTAAATTAACATAATTAATATAAGATAATTCTAAAAAGGTAATATAAAATACCAAAATGAAACTGTTCTAATTTGAATAAACATCAACACATTTAATCCTCCAACAACTTGAAGAAATATATTATTTTACTTTTACTTGTTTACGTTATATTTAAATACATTGAAATAACATTGTGTAGTTAATTGTAAGTCAATAAAGCAAATCAATAAATATATCATTACAATAAGCAAAATGTGTGTAAAAATAAATAAAACAAAAGAACACGTTCTCAAAACGACGAAATATAAGGAAATTTATCAACAAAACAATCAAAATAAAGCACTGTAAACACTCAATAAATAAGATATAAATATTTTGTCTATTATTAATTTATTAAGACAAATCTTTCAAGTCGAATAAAGCCATATATAAGAAATCAAATATGTTTTAGTTTGTATGAAGAAAACAATATACATACAGTAATCCCTCCGACTGCGCGGGTTTTAACTGCGCGATTTCCACTGCGCGAGATGAGTTTTCAATACTAATTTTAGCACTGCGCGATTAAAATTCCACTCTGCGCGACGTTTAAATTTTTTTTTTTAGAATATGTAGGTGAATTTCGTAAAATTAAAATGAAAAAAAAAATTAAATTTCCCACATGGGTCATTCTTTTATAAATCGAACAGATTTGAACAAAATCTGACCGACGGATTTGTGATTTGGCTTAAAAATTTTTTACTGGTATGATATCGAAAAAAATATACGTGTTCTAGGATTTTTTTTTTGTAAAATAGAGGCGATCTAAATTTCGTGATTTTTGGTTTGACGACTTATTTTCAAAAATTCATTACTTCGGTTCTATTAATGATAGTAAGCTTTTGTTTTATTTTATTTTAAAGTTAAGAGATGGAATTTTAATAAAAAAATATAGTCAATACAAATTATTAGCGAATTCCTATTGTTATAAACAAATAAAATGTTAAAATCGATTTTTAGTGATTGCCCTACGTATTCTACGTTCAATTTTCAAGAAAAACGTGTTTTTAACTAAGGGAGAAATGAGTTTTACTGTTAGAAATATATTAATTTATCCAGCGCGGGACAACAAAATTTATGGAATTTTTATCTTTCCGCGCTCGATAAATTGATTTATTTCTAATGCTACTCATACACGAGAGAGCAAAATTGCAGATGTCAGAGAGAAAGAGTCTGACTTATTGCTAAACTGTTTACACATAGGAATTTGTTAATAATTTTTGAAGATAGCAATTTTTTTTTAAAGTTCATCTTTTAGCTTTAAAATAAAACAGAAAAAAATGTCTATCATTGCCAGAACCGAAGTTATGAATCTTTGAAAATAAGTCTTCAAGCCAAAAATCACGAAATCCTCAAAACTTAGAACCGCTCCAATTTCCAACCCAAAAAAATTCTCTTGCACGTATATCTTTCTTTTCTTGGGAAATGAGAATTTGGAAATTTTTCTATATAAAAGCCCTAAAATTTCAGCCAAATCAAATATGTGTCGGTCAGAAAGATGTTCGGTTTGTAAAAGAATGACCCATATATGTAGCTATTTGCATTACATATTCAGTTTATTTTTAACTGTGTGGCTGGAACGTTCAATATAGATCAAATTCAATTTCAAGCCAGTAAAGGTAGAATATTTTAAACAAATTCAGATTATTGATATAATTTTTGTAAATTTCAGTTGTTTTTTGAAATGTTATTTATGTTAATTTATCTGTTAACTTATAATGTGTTTTCTTTTTTAAGAGTTGTTGAAGTAATACATGTTTTTCAGGCTGTATATATTCATTTTGATTTAATTATAACTTTAAATTAATTTTTTTTTTCAATTTTTTTCAAAATTTGGAACCGAACCCCTCATTTTCATACAAAATAGGGTTCACATTGCGCGGTTTTGTATTGCGCGCTGTTTTTCTGGAACGGAACTACCGCGCAGTCGGAGGGATTACTGTATATACAAATCAAATATTATATTTTATATTAAGGCTTTCATCTCATTTGGTGAAAGGAAGGTTAGTCTAGAACTGGAAGTAGTAAGCATTGTTCAATTGTTCACACTTTTATTTATTAGAGTGAGTGTCTTCAAATTCATTGTTATTTTGTTTCGTAGGCAACATTGAGCATTGATGTAATTTAATTTGTACGATAATTTGAAAACTTACATAAAATAAAATGACAATGTGTAATAAAATGTGAAAATATTTTTTATTGTCTATTAGAATAGTGATAATATTTTCTTATTCTATAGAAACCGCTAGGTAACTAACTGTCTTAGAATTGTAAAGCGCTATGTATTTGAGCGTTTAATTTAAAACAACGTGAGCTGTCTTAGGGACAAATTTCGTATATAATACTAAATAAATTTGCAATGGAAATGCAATATGACCCTAATGGAAATGGAAATCTTGAAGAAATGCAAGTCTTAATCTTAAAGCCTTAGATATAATACCGATTTAGCTTTGTCATTAATAATCTCCAAGCGTTGCACGAATATGAACCAAACTTGAAGGAGAACAATTCTCAGATGGGTTTTGGAAATTGGTATTTAAGTAGTTGGATATAGGTAGATAATGAAGCCTGAAGATTAACACTAAGTTTACACCATGATAGAATAATAGCAAATAGTTATTAAACTATTACGGTGTAAACGGATAGAATAATACCTTTTTACTATGACAGATAGTTATTTGATATTTCGCTTTTGATCGATAGTATATACCGGTATAAATTTGGTATTTTCTGTGCATGTTTTACAGAAATTAATTTTGTTTTTATTTTAATTCTAATGTGTTTTTTGATGGATGCATGCTGAAAAGAAAAAAGATATTTTTGATTTAAGCAGGAAAAGTCTGAGGCAAAGATATAGAAGAAATTTAATCCGTCAACGTCGGGCATTTTTTCCGTTGACTACGATATACAATAATAAAACTATTATATTTATTAACATGTTTAGCGAAATAAAAGATTTTATTTTTGTTACCGCATTAACCCATATTTGTTTTATTTTTGCAAATCAATATCAAATTAGGCACTGTGACGTCAGTGTTGGAATCGAACCATTAACATGCAACCTACCAGTGGTGGATCCAAAACCATTCTGATGCGACCTACAAGCGTTTCATCACAACTCCTGAATGATTGACTGAATGATGGACTAAATGATTGATGGAATAATTGATAGAATGATTGACGGAATGGTTGATGGAATGATTGATAGAATGATTGATGGAATGACTGACGGAATGATCGACGGAATGATTGATGATATTATTGAATGATTGAAGGAATGATTGACGAAATTATTGATGGAGTGATTGATAGAATGATTGACTGAATGATTGATGGAATGATTGATGGAATGATTGACGGAATGATTGATGATATAATTGAATGATTGATGGAATAATTAACGGGATGATTGACGGAACGATTAATAGGATGATTGATGGAATGATTGACGGAATGATTGATGGAATGCTTGATGTCTGGGTTTAATTTTAAATCAATATTGGTATTATAATTTTTTGTGAAATACTTTTCGACTGATAAGATTTTATATTCAAATTTGATATACGGTAGCTATAATGGGGAATGATTGATGGAATGATTGATGAAATGATTGATGGAATTATTGATGGAAAGATTGATGAAATAATTGACGGATTGATTGACGGAATATTTGATGGAATAATTGACGGAATGATTGACGGAATGATTGATGGAATGATTGATAGAATGATTGACTGAATGATTGATGGAATGATTGATGGATTGATTGACAGAATGATCGACGGAATGACTGATGATATAATTGAATGATTGATGGAATGATTGACGGATTGATTGACGGAATGATTGACGAAATGATTGACGGAATGATTGACGGAATTGTTGATAGAATGATTGACTTAATGATAGACTAAATGATAGACTGAATGATAGACTGAATGATTGACTGAATGATTGATGGAATCTTTGATGAAATGATTGACGGAATGATTGACGGAATGATTGATGATATAATTAAATGAATGGTGAAATGATTGTCGGAATAACTGATGAAATAATTGATGGAATGATTGACGGAATGATTGATGAAATTATAGCTACCGAATAGATAGAATACGGTAGCTATAATGATTGATGGAATGATTGATGGGATGATTGACGGAATGATTGATGATACCATTGATGGAATGATTAATGGAATAATTGATGGGATGATTAAAGGATTGATTGACGGAATGATTGACGGAATGATTGATGGAACGATTGATGGAATGATTGACGGAATGATTGATGGAATGATTGCCAGAATGATTGACGGAACGATTGACGGAATTTTTGATGGAATGATTAACGGGATAATTGATGGCATGATTGACGGAATGACTGTCGGAATAATTGATGGAATGATTGACGATCAATAATTTCGTCAATCATTCCCTCAATCAATCCGTCAATCATTCCATCAATCATTCTATCAATCATTCCATCAACCATTCCGTCAATCATTCTATCAATTATTCCATCAATCATTTAGTCCATCATTCAGTCAATCATTTCGTCAATCATTCCATCAATCATTCCATCAATCTTTCAATCAATCATTCCGTCAATCATTTCGTCAATCATTCCATCGATCATTCCGTCAATCATTCCATCAATTATTCCATCAATAATTCCAACAATCATTTCATCAATCATTCCATCAATCATTCCGTCAATCATTCTATCAATCATTATAGCTACCGAATAGATAGAATACGGTCACCGTATATAAAATTTGAATATAAAATCTTTTTAGTCGAAAAGTATTTCACAAAAAATTATAATACTAATATGGATTTAAAATTAAACTCAAACATTTTACTTTTTGACGGTTACAATTTTTTTAATATACTATTATACTATCGATCAAAAGCAAAATATCAAGCAACTATCTGTCATAGTAAAAAGGTATTATTATTCTTATATTATTCTATCCGTTTACACTGTAATAGTTGAATAGCTATTATTCTATCATGGTGTAAACTTAGTGTAAAAGGTGTAAAACTTTGTATTATGCAATTTTCAGAAACTGAAAACGGAACATTAACTACAAGCAGGTAGAGCATATTTTTATTAAGAATGGATACCGTTACAAATTTGATCAACATTTTTTAACTGAAATTATTTGGTATTTTTCTATAAAGCGTCAAAAATTTCATTTTCTACTCTCTCTCTCTCTCTCTCTGGCGTTTACATCCCATGAAGGGATTTTGCCGTCTGTGCCACCAGCTTCCAACCATCTCGTTCCATGACCAGTTGACCCCAGTTTCGACATCCTATATCACGAAGGTCTTGGATGATGTCGTCACGCCAGCGTTTCTACTCGGAGTATCTTAAAACAAAACAGTTTTCGTTTTAAATCCACTTAATTCGCTTTTGTTGTAAATTTGATCAAATTTGTTGGTCGGTTATGACTGACGTTACGAGGGTGGGATACCCCAAAGACCCAATAATTTAAAATCAACCTCAAGGCGCGCTATACACTTGAGCTAATAAGCTATACGAACTATGTTTTAAAAAAAAATAATGTTTTAATGCGAATAATGTTTTTTAAAAATATATAATGTTTCCGTTTTTATTTTCTTTTTGAAATGTTTTGTATAATTACGTTATATACAATAAACATAGTTCGCATAGCTTAGCTCAAGTGTATAGCGCACCTTAATATCACACCTATCTCGACTGGGTCAAGATTAATATGACATTCACCAAGAAGCGAATTTTCATACGACATCCTATTGGATCGAGATAAAAAAATGTTTTCGACTTGTGGCTCGTAGCACCACATAAGACAGAGTAATAAATTTCAGAAACGGCACTACAGTTTCATTTTAAATTGCCTCTACCATACTTTATTTGCCTCTACCGTAAATTTGATCAAATTTGTTGGTCAATTAAGTTTCAAGTTAAGACTAGACAATGTCAAAAACAAAGGACATGATGAAGGAAAATTAAATAAAACATTGTAATCGTTCTTTGCAATCTTTTATATAATACTCTACTCGACCGAGTCAGAACGTTTTCGTTTCTCTTTTTCGACTCCTAGCCTATCAATTTGTGTTTTGACGAGTTTCAAGTAACAAGTTTCAGAGAGAGAAGAGAGAATTTTCTTAATAACTACAAAGCCACTGTTATAATCGATCCAAGAAAAGTCGATTTTGGGGATGTTAACGAAAGTCTCACCGATAGTTTTATTTTAAGTTTTCCCTTTTCGGAAGCCTACTGTAAACACATGTGCCAAATAATGTTTTGAAAATAATTTGCAAATTGTTTTAAAATTTTTAAAACTGTTTTATAATATTTAAATAGAGCTTAGAAAAATAGAACAATTCAAAACAGCTGAAATATTTCGCACTTTTTCGTTAACAATAATTTGTTTACGTTCATTCCTGTTCCGTATTAATATTTCGATAAGCAAAAATATATAATCCATATGCCCAACGTTCAGTATTATTTCTTTGAGTGGTCTATTGTCCTGCGAATCCCTACCGAGTTCTATTCGGTAGTGACAATTTCATAAGGTTTTAACAGTGTAAAGCAAAACCTTCGAAATGTTTAATCAAGTTTTTGCGTTCATGATGATTAGCAATTTTTATCCACGACTGCTATAGAATATATGCTTTCCATCACATGTGTATGTCTTCCATTGTAATGTTATACATTCTCTCACTTGTTGTAGAATGTAATGACGTTCGTTACATTCTATAACAGTTCTATAGTTTATAAAATATTCCCCTAACAAAATCAAATCTTAACATTTGTTGATACAGTAATATCAAAAGGTTAAAACGAGAACAATACATATATAAAATATAAAATAAAAAATTTAATATTTTTCGTTAAATTTTTATTTTATATTTTATATATTCTTCTTATTCTGACCTTTTGATGTTACTTAACTATACCAAAAAAAATTAAGAATTGATTTTGTTTTTTGTATGATTTCTATATTATTTTGTTTTTCACTGATGCCTGTGATGTATTTCATTATGGCGATAAAAACTTTAGCAGGCAAACTGAAAATTATTCGAAATATTTTGCAGTCGTGGATAAAATAGGTTCTTGTATTCGCATAGGATGATGGCAATTCTTCCACCACAATTCTAAGCTCATACAAGAATCTTCTATCCTGGTCCTCTATCCTAGTCCTCTTGGACTCTGTTCAAAAGCGAGCTATACGAATTGTGGGTGATCGAACTTTGACATCAAAACTTGATTCCCTACAACATCGTCGCACTGTTGCTGCCCCCGTTGTTTTTTACAAATATCGTCATCAGCAGTGCTCAGATGAAATCAGCGGCATCATGCCTCAAACTTATTCTTACCCCCGTTCCACTCGGCAAGCGGCTGCCGCAACCAGTGAAACGGTAAAGATCCCGCGCTGTCATACTGGCAGATCGCAGAGAGACTTCTTTGTCCGAACTGCGTACAAATGGAATAGTTTGCCGGAACACTTAGTCTCAGGTGGCTTCAACCTACAGATGTTTAAAAAAAAGCGTTAATCTACACCTTAGAACGCCAGTTGTTGTGGGACCCAGGTCTAGACCTAGGTCTTAAAAGGTATTTATGTGTTGTTGTGACACATATTCTAAACCCTATTACACAACACATTTTATTAAAAAAAAAAAAAGGTGAAAAATAAAACCAAAAAAGTGGTTTTTCCCATTGTTGGAATTGTTATTTTTCAATAGTACTCATGTTAATTGTTTTACTTTTAAATAATGAACAAAACGTAATGACACACAAATATTAACAGTTACATCAGATTCAGTGAATAGTTCAAGAACATGCGGGCACGTATATGATATTCCTATTAACCGCATTCAAATTTTAAATAAATCCTTCCATCTATGAACTGAATGAGTTAAGCAATAAAAATTCTCATTTATTGTAAAATTTAGAAAATAAATTTCATTTTTATGCAAATTCATAATTTTCAATAAATTTATTTAACAACGCAACATTCCATTTTTTCTCATAATTACCGCTTTATTTAGTTAATTCTATTTATTTTTTCACTATATTCTCATGCTTTAAAAATTGATATGAATGTAAAATTATTTCGTATAATTAAATGAAAAGTTAAAGTGATAAAAGAAATTAAACAATGTAACCATTTTGAGTGAATTCACAATTAAATATTGCATTGAAATAAAATACTTATAATACATGCACTAAAATCATTTTAAAAATGCATTTGTGCAAAAAATAAAAATAAAAGAAAAACGTGCGTTACTAGAATTTTATGTGCTTGAAGAGCATGAAAATGTTGATGTTATTTTAATTTTATTAGTTTAAAATAATATTTAGTACGGTTTAGTAAATAAAAGATTAAATCATACAAAAAAATAAAAATAATGTACGTGCCACGCGTGAGATATTTATTCAAAATCTATATTCATTTAACATATGTAACTGTAAGACCAATGGATTGTCGTATAATCACTTTTAATTTCAACCTTGCCCTTTGTATAAAAAAGTGATACGATTAAAAATAAATTAAAATTCATTATTAATAGTTTATGAATTTTACATAAAAACATAGTTTAAACTAATTTAAATAAAACACCTTTAACAAATGACTCAATCATTAATGCATACTCTAAATAGTTTTGGGTAGTTAACGATAATTATAAAATAACAAAACAAGAAATATAAAATAACAACTTAGAATCTAGTGGGCTACTTTTTATAAGCGAAATTTGATCTTAACTTTCTCCCAGCCTATTATAAACAAAATATTAGAGAACTGCTTTATTGGTAATTAAAAGAATTTTTTATTTTCTTTATTATATCTGTTTTTTATATTTCCAAAACTAAATTCTTTCCCCTCTTTTACTCGTCAACAGCGGTTTGTACAAACAGTCCAACTGTTGAGATCGTCAAATCGAATGCTTTGCTCGAATCAATAGTCTCGGGGAGTTTATCCACAAAGGTTTAAAAAAAAAGTTCATCAGCATGTTGAATGCATGTTGTTGTGGAACCTAATAAATAAAACGAACATTTTGTACAATGTAAAGACGAAGGGATAAGTGGATGTTGTGGATGTAGATTAGTTAACAGAACGCACGTGTGAATTAGATGTTGAAATTTTAAACTAAAATAAAAAACTAAGTAAACTGTGGTTTCTAAGCTTGGTTGGGCAGTTATAAATATCCCCATATAAATCCATTAAGAGTATTGCAAAACTTTCTCTAATGATGATGATTCCGGGACGAGTAAGAATGTTGCAGTGCGAAGGTGGAAGGAAGAGAAAACTATAATGAGTCTCTCTTGGTATGATTAAATAAACTATTTTTTCTGGTTAATTAACTGCTCGATATGGGCAGTTATTGTTTTGGGTCGATTTTCGAAACCGGAATATTTATAGCTTTACGTTTCATGACCTCCTGAAACTATCATTCTATATGTATATATTATCTGTGTGTGTATCGTTATATGTGGACTAACGCTATCAAGGTCGTTGACCTATCATTTTTTGACCATATCAATTATTTAAATAAATAATTTCTATATCTTATTATTTGAGTTTTTTAAGGCATTGATTTTTTTAAAACTTGGTATATAAGGTTTTGTACGTTAGTAATGATTTTTTATATCAACTTCCGGTTAAAACTTTCACTGTTTTAGGGGTGTGTTACACTATTAGCTTAAGGGTGTTGCAAAAGGAAGTGAGATGGCGATAGGTGAGTCTACACTCTACAATATAACTGCTAATTATTGCACTTTCTTTCGAACTGATTGATTTTCTGGTATTTTTAATAAACAAAGCAGTGCAACTCTATCAAACATCCGTTTGTTTTAAATTTCAGTCATTTTTAACTTTTTCTTGCAATACTAATAGTCCCTGGGCCCACGCCGATTTCATTTGATTTGATTACCACATATTTTATACTTCGTGAGGCGCCTGTCCTTGGTGATTTTTTTTTTAACTATGGGGGTTGGAAATTTATTGTAGAACACGAGGGTAGCCTTGTCCGACAAAAATTTGTCTGCTATTGTTGAGTCCGGCATTCTAAACATACCAAAATATCAACTGTCAGACTCGACAATATAGCAGAAACATTTTTGTCGGACAAGCTTACCCTCGTGTAGGGCTTCCAATACCGGTATCGGTATTACCGTTAATACCGGTATTGACCAAGAATTTTATTTCGGTATTACCGGTATTAAGGCTCGATATTACCGAATTAAAAAAAATTAATATTTGGCTACAGAATATTTGACACTTTAAATACAATCCATAATAATACTAAAAAGTTAACTACACCTTTATTGATAGGTTAAGGTTAGGTAAAGTTTCAGTGGTTGTCATCATAACACCAGGTCAGGACAACACACGTATTGTCCAAAATGGGACCACAGGATCTCCTCAACCTATTCGAACCATTTACAACTTATGCTGAAGCTAAGTATTTCTCTAATTTTAAAATTACTCAGGTCGGTGAGTGTTAATGTGTGCATTGTAAAATCAATTTGTCAAATTCTATGGGCCAAAGCTGGACACGTACCAATAGATGGAACTTTAATTGTAACGACTTTTTCTTTATAAAATGTTGCTATCACTTTATTTTTTATCTTTTAAAGCATTTTTTAAAGTTTACCACACTATTTTTTTTGTATTGAAAATAATAATTAATTTTAATTGCAGTCTTTAATCTCCTAATTGAAGTAAAATAAATCTTACTAAAGAGTGACCAATTAAAATATTTTGTTTGTATTTATTTTAATCAATTTTTAAATAATCAAAAATGCTCTAATTATTCTATTTTCTGGAATATCGGTACTACCGGTAGTACCGGCATTGTGAGAAACTAAGATCGGTATTACCGGTATTGAAAAAAAACGGTATTTTTCACCCATAGTTAAAAAAAATTTGGTTGCAAATTTACAAGGTCGCGGGTAATCGACATTTTTCGGAGCTTGCCGTGGTAATCATCTATGTGGTATAATCATCAAATGAAATCGGCGTGGGCCCAGGGACTATAACAATAATTTTGCATTTCATCTTTTGGCTTATCACACTGCGTAAAATGATTTTCTCTACTTTTATTGTAATAAAATTTTTCTAAAATTATACAACCTCATTACATTGGAAAATTGGACATATGTATATAATAAGATTAGGATTTTGCATGAAGAGATTCATTTTTGTTTTTAATTTTTGCTCAAATTTTTAATTTTTAGATTAACGGAAAGTTCTTGGTGCAGTGACCACTAAGTTCACTCTCCTATTCTACTAGTTTTTTTTTTACTTCTAGTTTGGTTGTAGCAAAAGTATTGTATGTAATAACTCGCAGAGATGATAATATCTTATACTCGTATGAATTAAAAGCATCCGCTACGGGATATTGCATAATACAATGTATTCGCTTTTATTTTATTCTATAAAATTAAAATGTGGAATGCGATGTCTAGGTTAGCTGAATCATGAGAAGACAATCTCGTCAGCTCAGTGAAGATAAGTTTTTTTGCTTCAACAAAGTTTCTATTTCAATTAGGACAATATGTAGGTCTATTTTACTCGTTTGTTTAAATACTCCAAGTAAGTTGTTTGAAATTGTAAATTGTTTAATCTCACAACATGCAATGCTTATAACGTTACTGTCAATAAAGCATAATCAACCTACACGAGCGCCAGACATATAAAACTAGATTTTATTTTACCGTTGGAGTAAGAAAATTTAGAATACAAACATCAAATTCAACTAGATTCCAGGTACCCAAATATGTACTAAGTTGTTGTTTCGATAATATTGCAATAGAAGTAAATTATCTTTTCATTGTGAATTTTACAGGCTTAGGAATAATTTTCATTCATTACTTGGTAGATATAGAAAATTCTGTGATTTTATATTCATGGGTAGAAATTGTGTTGGAAATTTTTTTACTCTTGTTTTTTAAGCAAATCTTTTTAAAATAAACAGTGTTGTGTAATAGAGATTACAATGTGTATCACAACATATAGATACCTTTGAAGACCTAGTACCTGCAACAACATGTGATCTGAGGTGTTGATGGACGTTTATTGTAAAGTTAATTATTCTTGGTTGTTTCTTTGGGCATTGATTTCATTCTTATTCCTTTTTGGGTAATATAATATTCTATATTTTATACTATTATTTTCGATCTCAATATACTGCAGTATTTTTATTGTTTCTTTTTTATACACGATTTTGAGTTAAATTTTATTTACCTAAAAGCAAAACATATGTTGTTTTAATTTTGTCAATAAACAAATTAATTCTTAATGTAATCCATGGTTGTTTGTTGAACACAAGTTTTGATAATTCCAAAGACTAAAGAAATATAATCGTTAAAAAATTTGAAATTTTGTTGCATTACGATTTACGTTGAACTTCTAAGGTACATTTTTTTTAGCGAAAATTATAGTGAGTCGTGATTACACTAATAAGCTTTTATAGTACTTCTCTCCTGTGGGCTCAGCATAATTTCCTTCCGCAAAAAATTGAAAATTTAAAAGATTCGAGTTGTAAATCGAGTTCTGATTTCGATCTGAGCACTGTTGATGACGATATTTGTAAAAAAATAACGAGGTCAGCAACAGTGCGACGATGTTGTAGGGAATCAAGTTTTGATGTCAAAGTTCGATCACCCACAATTCGTATAGCCCGCTTTTGAACAGAGTCCAAGAGGGCCAAGGTGGAAACAGAAGCAGCACCCCAAACTAGACAACAGTACTCCATACAGGGACGAATATAGGACTTATAAACATGGAGCAATTGGTATGGAAAGAAAAATTTTTTGCATCTATTTAGGAGGCCGAGTTTTTTAGACGCGTTCCAGAGTAGGTCATTTGAAACTGTGACACCCAATAAACGAATGTTTTTACATTCACCTATTGGATCATCACACATACTAAATAAAATATCTTTGGGGAACTCGGTCTTTGATCTGGAAACAATCAACAGCTGTGTTTTGGTAGAGTTGAAATTGACCAGGTTTTGGTCACCCCAATCGGCGACTTTTTTTAGGTCTTTATTCACGTTTATGGCAGCGTCCCTCCCGGCGGGATTAATTCGTTCGTGCATTTTACCTTTTGAAGGAAGGGGCATCTACTTGTACAGAGTACTATCATCTGCAAAACTATTTATTGGGTTGCTGGTGATTTTCAACAATTCGTTGATATAAATCAAGAATAGGGTTGGGGACAATACTGAGCCTTGAGGTACACCAGCGTTAATTAGTTTAGTCTCAGATGAAAATCCGTCTAAGGAGACCGAAATGTATCGGTTGGATAGAAAATTTTGAGTCAGCTTCGCAATATTGGGATGAAAACTAAACGCAACGAGCTTGTGGATCAAGTTGGCATGCCAGACTCGATCGAATGCCTTGGAGATGTCTAAAGCGATAACGTATGTTTCACCACCTTTATTAAGTATGCTGTTCCAACAATGCGCTACATAGTTTAATAGATCGGTAGTTGATCTTTTGTTTCGAAAACCGTATTGGCTGTCGGCTATTAAATGGTTTACTTCCAGAAATTTTGAAATGTGTGTATTAATATAATGCTCGTAGACTTTGAATAGGACCGATAGTAAAGCTATTGGCCTATAATTTGAGATATCGGATTTTGGTCCCTTTTTGGGGACGGGCTGGACATTTGCCAACTTCCAGCACGAGGGAAATATACCAGATTTGTAGGATTGGCAGAATATTTTAGTCAAAGTTGGTGCAAGTTCTTTAGAAAAGGTTTTTAAAATAATAGACTGGATTTGGGGTATTTCTTTAAGAGTTTCCAAAACAGTGGAGTTCAAAGCAAAGCATTGAGCGAACAAGTTAGATGCGGGATCATTGACGCTTTTCTTGCGGGATCATTGACGAGTAAATCACCATCAATAATAGGGGGAATAGAAGATTTTGTACCAGAATGAATTTAAAGAATTGATGGCACTGTAGAAACTCTTGTCAGAAATAGACATAGACGTAAGTCTTGAAGCTTTCACTGTCAATTTCAGACTTTTCGTTTGAGATAATCTGGTTAGATATTTTGTTGGCCTTTAGATATTGGGATCGATTAGCGGGAGTTTTGTTATGAATCCATATGTTAAATGATCTACGTTTGTTTCTAAGTGCCGCTTTGGCAGCCCTCGAATACAAGTATTTTTGTTTGGGTTTTACAATGGAAAAAGGGACGAATTTATTGATAGCAAATTGGATGGTTTCTGTAAAGTTTTGAGCAGAAACATTTACATTGTCAGTGTAAAAACAATGACGGTTGAAAGGGAAACCATGGAAAAAATTTTGAAGACCACTCTTATTCATTTTTGAGTAGTGAAATATTTTACGGGGTTTGGGAGCTGTAGTTTTAAGTAAATCAATTTTGATAACTGATGAAATTAAATAATGATCACAATTTCCAATACTACCTTTCGCGACATCGACACTCGTTATATCTGGCATTGTGGTAAGATAGAGATCTAAAAGAAAACTATTATCACCGCCATTACGGGGAGTGAAAGTCGGGTTTTTAACAATTTGGAATAGGCCCTGAGACGCGGCATTTCTGCCAGTTTTCCACTATTGTCAACATCGTCGGTCGATTTGGAGAATTCCAACCATGATTTGTTGTGGGCGTTGAAGTCACCGGTAACGATAACTTCACAATTAGGGGGCTTTGCTCTAATCTCGTCCACAATTTTTGTTAGTGAATTAAAAAAGTTTGGGTTACGTTTGTTGGGGGACCCGTATAAAGCTATGGTAAAAAAAGTAATTTCGGGAAGACAAATCTTTAAAACCATTGTCTTGAAGCCATCACCGTGTAGTTCAAAATTTGGAAAGCGTGTATACGCAACACTCTCATGAATGAATGTACAAACGCCCTGATAGAGTTTAAAAGCTGATTCGAGCCTATATTTGGAATTAAGCGATTCTATAAAGAGAAAAATTTCAGAAACTTGTGTTTCTGTAAGGAATAGAATCTTCGGTTTGTCGTGCTCAAGATGATGTTGCACGTGGTCATGGTTAGCGTTCAATCCGCAGATGTTTTGAACATGTATTTTAAAGGTTGGTTTTGGTTCATATATATGATGTCCCTGCAAATACCGTGGACATGCCGCTTTATGGGTGGGTGGATTGCGCATATTTGCTTTACCACTTGCAGACTTAAATTCCTTGTGTTGTACTCCCATATATTAAATGTTTACTGTAATTGATATTTGATATTTATCAGTTTTTAGGTGGGCCTAGATTTCTGGAAAAAAACCTATTGATTTTTATTAGTCATTAAAATTGTGGTCTGATTTCTGTACTTAATGAATCATCTACAATATTTATAAGTAAATTTATAAGCAAACAAAATATCATACATTCGATATATTACAATTATGTTTTTTAAAAACTATAGCACTCCCAACATTAACTGTTGTGAACCACATTCAGTGATATGTCGTTATTGTTTGTTTAGTTTTTAAAACAGTAATGTAAAAAGTTAATAGATCAAACCTAGAGCTTAGTATGCCAATAATTTTGTTTTTTACATACTTTTGTTTTGTTAACTAAAATCTGCAAAAGAAGATACTCATATTTAATGGCAAATTAAAACAACAATTTTATACAGTAGTGACTAGTGAGTCGAATATAACAAAAACAGTAATGGCGATCTTCGTTCAACAAATTAAGTAAACATTTCCCCAATAACGTTATCAGAAACCATTAAATTAATTAATTAATTAACATCGTTTGTATATATATATATATTCATGATAAATAACCCAAATCAAGTCATTTTCGACCCATCTATCATAAATAATATAAATTTAAGATTAACACATAATTAATTATTCTACATTTTTAAATGGTCATTTACAATTAACATTTAATGGTACTATTTAGAATTGTACTATTCTAATTTTTAATATCTAAATATACTTCTGTTATCTCATTAAAATTGTTTATAATTAATATCACAGTATCCGCTACTTTTTACCAATACAAAAATATGGTATGCCATGAAACAGTTCATTATTCTAATCAAATGTGTAATTAAATGAAATGGGTTTTCAGTTTTAGAACGTTTGCAAAACATTCGATAGGTTTAAAAATTTCCAAACAGATATTGTAAAATCTAAACCGATACTGACTTAGTTTGCATCTTATAAATACATTCTTCTATCGAAAAAAAATAGTTGGAGCTTCGGGTGTCAATTGAATTCGACAAGACACATCACTGTAAGGACGTTTACATTTTGAGCTAGCTCAATAATGCTCTTTACTCGTAATAAATAAGCACTTTAAGAGTGACTTAGTTCAAGTAACTAAATGATTTAGTATTTTACATTTTGAGCTAGCTCAATAATGCTCTTTACTCGTAATAAATAAGCACTTTAAGAGTGACTTAGTTCAAGTAACTAAATGATTTAGTATTTTAGTTTTTACAACGTTTTTTTACCTATTATTCCACGATATTTTTAATCTATCATACGGAGTGATTTCGCTCATATTTGATATATAATCACAATGGAGGATGTGATCAGGGTTTGTATTGATTTAAATCAGATTTAAATCAACTTGATTTTTTAAAAAAAATCATTGACTTATATCAATTGAAGAAATTTCTAAAATTTTTAAGCAAATTCAAAATAAATTTTTTTTTAAATATCTTAACACCAACTGTTTGTTACCATACTATTCAAAAAGAATATATAAATATTATATATTTAAATATTGTTATTTTTAAATTTTTAATGTATATGGTTCGTAAATAATTCAAAAATAAGATAAGGTCATCTTCCCAAGGGCCAAAATAGATAAAATAACACTAACAAAATTATTTCATCAATCAATTGATTCACTTAACGGATGTTTTAGGATGGTTTATTCTAGTTACGAAATTTGAAAATAGATAGCTTTTAAAAAATTACTTTCGTCACTAGGTAGGTACGAAAGTAATTTGTATAGGTTTTTTATCACTGGTGACGAAATAGAAGTTTTCGATGCAATGAACAAACATCGAAAGTAAATTTTTTATGTTGGGTAGTAGAAAAAAGTTATTTCACCTATGTATTTAACAAAAACGAAAAAAAATATAAAACAATATTGTTTTAAAATATATCAAAAATTTACGCAACGTCATTCCCATACAAAAAATAAATCAAAAATTACATATAAACATGTAATAACAAAATTTTCAAATTTGATTTTGTTTATGACAAAACCGTCTTTAGTTCTAAGCCTACTAAACGCGAAATGCAAAAAACAATGAACCTTCAAAGCTGTGTTATTTAATGATTTTAAGGACTTTATAGAGTAAATAAAAAAAAATATAGGATTTTGTAGTGTAAATAGAATAAAAATATAACAACATGAATAACTGTATCTATATGTATAAAGTTCACGATTTCTTTGTACGAAAAGAAACAACCAGGCTTGTAACTAAATAGAAATACTGTTTTGTTTATAACAAAGAAATTGGATAATTTATTCATATTGAGTCATTTGTAACAGTGTATGTTTTAAAATGTGAATTGTATTTAATTATAAATGAAAGTGCTTAATATTTAATAATAATTTTAAAAAAAAGTAGTAGAAAAAGTACAGTCTTCTACTCGTCGAAAATCATATTTTGAATCTCGCAAGTCGCGACCATTAACCAACCTCGGCTATCGTCTCGGATGGTAAATTGTCCTCTCGTTTCACAATATTTTGTTTTCGACATCGTTGAAGAATACACTATTTTTATAATAAAATTGTGTATTGTGTGGTAGAAATTTCAATATGTTTCACAACAACACATAAAAACCTTTTAAGAGCAAAGTCCCATAATAACATGCGTGGTAAGATGAAGATAGACACAATTTGTTTTGTTTGTTTTTACGTTTTTCTTAAAGAATTGACAACTAAACAATAAATCCTATCAAATAATAAAATATGACTTATGCCAATATTTCAAGATAGGATAAAGAAAATAAAAAGCGCAAAAATCAAATTGTTTAGAAAAATTAGCATGAACAAAACTAGAATTGGATTGCTAATAAGCCAATAAGTGGCATTGTCATAGTCCATGATCATGTGACGCACTGTCCTAATTAATAATAAAAGACTAGATATAGAGATCTATATAGGCTCGTTTTTTCGAGCAAGCAATACCGTGCCATCTGGAAGGAATATTCCATAACTGACATTGAAAACACTAGCGTTGACTGAATACAACTCCTCCGTCAGCCTCCTTTAGATATCACATTGGCTAGTGATATCTCACTTCTATTGGCAGTGGTGTGTGATAGTTCACGTTAACTCTTATGTTAATAGCAGGGACTGGAGTACGCGAGGTTGTACATCCGTAGATCAAAAATAAAAAAAAATCAACAAAAACTGATACCCATGCTGCCCAGCAGAGATGAGAAAGAAACGGTCTTCGAACGAATATTTAAGAATGTTTTGAAAATCCAATCGCATTTATTACTTTTTTTCTATTAAGGAAAGAATACGAATATATAAACAATGGAAATAAGAGAAATGTTTTCATTCGAATGTTTTATATTCTCCAGCACTCGTGTTTTAAAATATCTGTCGTTTTTATTTTATTTCTTTTATTCTTCCTATTCCCTATATATTCATAACATTTTCTTAATTTTTTTTCTATTTGCCTAGTTGATTAAAAACGAAAAACTGCGCTTTGAGGACGATATTTTGAGTGAAGCAACTGAAACAAATGAAAAATTATATGCAATTGTTGTTGTTTTTTCAGTTGTTTCTGTCAAATCGGACGCACCTATATTATTTAGTTTATGTATGATAATTGATAACTAATAGGAACCAAATTAGCATATTAAAGGACGCAAGTTAAGTTTTAAATTTTAATTAAATAAAATTGAACTATTATTTATTTTGTTTTACTGATTTATTATAAGTCGTTTAGACCCTAGTTACCGAAATGACATTCTTAATTCTCAAGGGAATTATAAGAGGGAGTTATGGATTCATAATAGACCTAGTTTTCATTATAAATTTTTGTTTTATTTATTTATAAACAACATTATTTACATAAAGCCATAGTAACGAATAACAATACCCCAGCAATACAATTTGAAATGAAAAATAACTAACTTGATCAATTAAAACGAAAAATCATGCTATCAAATACTTGATAAAAATAAATGTTTTAGTTTAATAAATGTTTTAGTTTAATAAATGTTTTAGGTAGTAAAACATAAAATTATTTATGTATCACGGAATTATTAGATGTCAATTACCTTGTGAAACTTACTAACCCTCGAGCCAGAGGCCCACGGGTAGTAAACGTTTCCCTCGGTAATTAACATCCTTATAATTCCCTTGATACCTAAATAACTATAATATATTAGATAATTAGATTAATTAATTTAACAATTTTTTTTAAACTTGAAATCATGGAACCAGAAGGCTCTAGCGTAAACAAAACTGTGTCATTTATATATAAAATTAACTTAAATGTTTACAAAATATTTAAAAAAATTTCAATATGAGTAATAACTTCTAGTATAAATAATTAATTGTTTTATATTGAAATGATATTTTTAATTGTTAAAAAGGACGTAATGAATTTAGAATTATTTTCTTATTTTCAAGCTCTATTATAAAGACTACCTCTATTTTCTATTGAAAAATGGTGGTAAGGGTTGAAAGTTGCTACGAGGTGTCAGGACTTCGGTTTGTACGAAGGGTTTAGTATTTACTTCATGAAAGGTGAAAAGGTGTGTGTTTACTTCTAGCTAGAGAAGTAAAGGGAATCAATACAAAACATAAATGCGATGTCGTAAACAACAAAATACCGCATCACATTACGGTACATGCTTGAGCTTAATTCCAACTAATCCGTTGCGTTTTTTATAGATAAAATGAAACGATTTATCAAGGAAACATTGAATAAGTCAAACGATTTATCAACCCAAATTTTTGATGCATTTGCAATCAAGTGATCTAACCCCAAAATTTAACGGCGTAAAATTTTTAAATCTCCGCCAAGTAGTGTTCAACATTTCGTTGTTTTTCGGTCCAAAGACAGACTAAAATTATTCTTGGTATTATACTCCGCATAACATGAAAGTCCAAAAAATGAAATTTTAAATTGATTTCATAAATATAAACTTAAAGTAGAGTATTAATACAAAAAAACGTACAAAATTTATGTTTTTTAACCCAAAAAAATTATCCCAATCCTAAGAATATATTCGCAAATACATTTGCGTTTCTATTCGCATAATTCTTTATTTTTTTACACACTTTTATTTTAAACTAAACCATTCGAATATAAAGAATAAACAAAACAGAATAAAAATAAACAGAAACATTTTAATAATTCTCTCACTGTTTCCATTTCTTTTAAAATGAGAATACAAAAGAACACGAATATATAAAAACACTCGTTATATGAGAAACGTTTGTTTCTTAGCGAAGAGCGTTCTTTTCTCACCTCTGCTGCACAGTAGAAAATTTGGGAAAATTCAATTTAATATAAAAATATTTTCAAAAGTGCTACCATGGCTCTCGAGGTCGTTAACTGAGAGGTGATCCAACATAAAACTTTTGAATAGTACAGAATACAACCATGTAATTAAATGAGCTAAAAACTGACAAGTACAAGAACAACCATAGTTGCTTTTTTTGCCGAAAGCATTGAATGTAATAAGCTACTTTATGGCATTGTCGCAGATATCAGAATTCCGGATATATTCAAGTCATGGTTGTACAGCTACCCCAGGTGCTATCAAATGTTCTTTGATTTTTCTTCAAACTTAAAAGTACTCAGGTAAGGATCATCGAAATGCGAGATGAGTTCACCATTCATGACAGATGACATCACTCTAAAGCAGTAATGAAGTATCTTAGTTTGGCAGTTTGGCATCGGTGTTTCACAACACACGATTTTTATGTCGCTAGAACGTATTTCAGTGTAAAAATCTAGTAACTAAAAACTGTTACTTTACTTTTATACAACCAAAGCTAATGATTTATATCAAGTAGTTACATAGTCTATAGACATAGGAACACTTCTTCAAAAGAGTGGATACAGGACCAAAAATTATACCAATTAACCTAAATATTTTTAAAAATCAAAAATATCCGATTTAAATAAAAAACGAAAAAATTGTTTACAATAAAAATTAGAAGAAAACCGGTTTTTCATACTAAATTCACAAAAGTATAAATATAGTGTTACGGTTATAACAAAATCGTAACGAAATAAATCATAAAATTCTATTCAATTTAATATCAAGGAAACACCTTTAAAGCATTAAGGAAGCATATTCACTATCATCATCATAAATAGAATGATTATGAAACAAAAACAGCATATGTTTTCTAGGAAGGACTACAAAAATAATTGTATTGTATTTGTTGTTGTATTGAGTTGGTTTTATAGAAAAGTACAGACAAACATAAATTATTTGTTTTGTTTTAAAGAACATTCCGGATAAAAGAATTTTAGAACACGATCGATTCTTTTAGAAAAAACGGAATATGTACTATTCAAACAGGTTATTTTGAACAAAATTAATTAACTGTAAACGCTGCATCGTTAAAATAAAACCGTGCAAATAGAAGTAAAATAATTTTTTCTACTCCTATCACAGTAAATTATAAATTACATCACACTATCCATGACATGTAAATTGATTATTTCAAATAGCGTGCGGTAAGTAAAAAAGAGCGTGCGGTACTGGATTTTCATATATATATTACCGCACGCTTTTAATAAAAAGAAAAATTTTTATTTAAAGAAAAATTTGAATTTTAAAAATTAAATATTTAAATTCATTTTGACACAGAATAATGCAAAGCCTACCACAATTTGTAAACTATTTGCATTTAATTTATAATTAGTAGTTCATTTTTTCAAGTAATTATATGCGTTTGGGCATTAAAACAAAGTCGTAGAAAAAGTATATAACAAATCTCGAGTTGTAAAGCATTTTCCATGCTCGTGAAGATACTGCACTCGACGCTACGCGTCTCGTGCGTAAAATTTTCCCTCGCATGTAAAATGCTATTTATTTACTACTCTAGATATGTAATATACTATTTTAATTGTAAATAAAGTTTTAAGAGTTACTGACTAGAAATATTTTGTGCATTATTTTGGACGCTGTGTTATACTATATCTATTTGTAGAATAAACCATTGGAGTTTCTGAAGTTGTTGAAAGAATATTCTAGTTCGTGAATATTGTTTGCCGTATTGTTTACCTGTTGTAAAACAATAACAGTGTAAAAATCAAAAAATCTGGAGTTTTTGCTTCGAATCCAGAAGGAGATTTCAGAATAACGTTTCAGCATAAATGGAGAGTTAGTCCAATTCGAGGAAGATAGAAAAACGTGACAGTTGTAAAATTAAAATTGGCATTCAATATTTGTTGTGGTGTGAATTCTCGAGCAGAAATTTGTTAGGGTTCAAATACGGTCCTGATCAGGTTTGCCCTAGTTTGATTGGGCCCTAATCATGAGTTTAACGAGGTCCTGATTGGGATAGTCGGCCCTGATCAAGTTCGATATATAAAATTAAATAGGACAAACCCTAGTAAGGTATTTTCTATCAAGTTCTGATCAGATTGATATGATCCAGATCACCTCCTGACACCGAGCAGAAATTAGTTAGGGAAAACCTGTATTCAGGTGCGATTTTTTGCATTAAATTTCTAGACAATACTTTGTGTGAATTCATAGAATGGGGAATATATATGTCTATTCTAATTAACATCCTAAGTCACGATTGTATCATAATTTTTTTTTTTTTTGAATAAAATGTGTTGTGTAATAGGGTTTAGAATATGTGTCACAACTCACAACAACACAAAAAAATACCTTTTAAGACCTAGGTCTAGACCTGGGTCCCACAACAACTGGCGTTATAAGGTGTTGATTAACGCTTTTTTTAAACCTCTGCGGGTTGAAGCCACCTGAGACTAAGGATTCCGGCAAAATATTCCATTTGTATGCAGTTCGGACAAAGAAGTCTTTCTGCGATCTGCCATTATGACAGCGCGGGATCTTTACCGTTTCACTGGTTGCGGTAGCCGATTGCCGCGTGGAACGGGGGTAAGAATAAGTTTGAGGCATGATGCCGCTGATTTCATCTGAGCACTGTTGATGACGATATTTGTAAAAAAACAACGAGGTTCTGACGTTAGAGCTCGAGTTCTGACGTTAAAGCTCGTTCACCCACAATTCGTATAGCCCGCTTTTGAACAGAGTTCAAGAGGGCCAAGATGGAAACAGAAGCAGCACCCCAAACTTGACAACAGTACTCCATACAGGGACGAATATAGGACTTATAAACATGGAGCAATTGGTATGGAAAGAAAAATTTTTTGCATCTATTTAGGAGGCCGAGTTTTTTAGACGCGTTCCAGAGTAGGTCATTTGAAACTGTGACACCCAATAAACGAATGTTTTTACATTCACCTATTGGATCATCACACATACTGAATAAAATATCTTTGGGGAACTCGGTCTTTGATCTGGAAACAATCAACAGCTGTGTTTTGGTAGAGTTGAAATTGACCAGGTTTTGGTCACCCCAATCGGCGACTTTTTTTAGGTCTTTATTCACGTTTATGGCAGCGTCTCTCCGGGCGGAAGTATTTCGAATTCGTTCGTGCATTTTACCTCTTGAAGGAAGGGGCTCGAACGACTTGTGCAGAGTATTATCATCTGCAAAACTATTTATTGGGTTGCTGGTGATTTTCAACAATTCGTTGATATAAATCAAAAATAGGGTTGGGGACAATACTGAGCCTTGAGGTACACCAGCGTTAATTAGTTTAGACTCAGAAGAAAATCCGTCTAAGGAGACCGAAATGTATCGGTTGGATAGAAAATTTTGAATCAGCTTGGGATGAAAACCGTACGCAACGAGCTTGTTGATCAAGTTGCCATGCCAGACTCGATCGAATGCCTTGGAGATGTCTAAAGCGATAACGTATGTTTCACCACCTTTATCAAGAAAACTGTTCCAACAATGCGCTACATAGTTTAATAGATCGGTAGTTGATCGTTTGTTTCGAAAACCGTATTGGCTGTCGGATATTAAATGATTTTCTTCCAGAAATTTTGAAATATGTGTGTTAGTATAATGCTCGTAGACTTTGAATAGGACCGATAGTAAAGCTATTGGCCTATAATTTGAAATATCGGATTTTGGTCCCTTTTTGGGGACGGGCTGGACATGTGCCAACTTCCAGCACGAGGGAAATATACCAGATTTGTAGGATTGGTAGAATATTTTAGTTAAAATTGGTGCAAGTTCTTTAGAAAAGGTTTTTAAAATAATGGGTGGAATATTGTCCATTCCTGAGGCTTTGTTGATGTTTGATCCCTTTAAAAGTTTAGGGACTATTTTGGGTTTGAAGTGAAGTTCATTCATATTAACTCCTGAAGACTGGATTTGGGGCATTTCTTTAGGAGTTTCCAAAACAGTGGAGTTCAGAGCAAAGCGCTCAGCGAACAAGTTAGCTTTTCTTGGGGGATCATTGACGATTAAATCACCATCAATAATAGGAGGAATAGAAAATTTTGTACCAGAAGTAAAGAATTAATGGCACTGTAGAAATTCTTGTCAGAAACAGACATAGACGTAAGTTTTGAGGCTTTCGCTCTGTCAATTTCAGACTTTTCGTTTGAGATAATCTGGTTAGATATTTTGTTGGCCTTTAGATATTGGGATCGATTAGTGGGAGTTTTGTTATGAATCCAAATATTAAATGATCTACGTTTGTTTCTAAGTGCCGTTTTGGCTGCTTTCGAATCTAAGTATTTTTGTTTGGGTTTTACTATGGAGAAAGGGACAAATTTATTGATAGCAAATTGGATGGTTTCTGTAAAGTTTTGAGCAGAAACATTTACATTGTCAGAGAAATAGAGAAATATTTTACGGGGTTTGAGAGCTGTAGTTTTAAGTAAATCAGTTTTGATAACTGATGAAATTACGAGAATTCCAACCATGATTTGTTGTGGACATCACCGGTAACGATAACTTCACAATCAGGGGACTTTGTTCTAATCTCGTCCACAATTTTTGTCAGTAGATTAAAAAAGTTTGGGTTACGTTTGTTGGGGGATCGGTATAAAGCTATTGTAAAAAAAGTCATTTCTGGAAGACAAATCTTTAAAACCATTGTATTGCAGCCGTCACCGTGTAGTTCAAAATTTGGAAAGCGTGTGTACGAGCGGTACCACTACGCTGCCCAGCTAAGACTGGAAGTGCTGCCGTTGACTAATTAAAGTACGTCCGCCAGTACCCTAAGATATCATTGGTTAATTACATCTCCTGCCATTGCCAGTGGTATGTGATATCTCACGCTAACTCATATGTCAATGGCAGGGACTGGAGTACGCAGGGTAGTCAGACCCGTAGATCAACATTGATCATAATCGATCAAAATCGATCCCTCCTGTGGGAAATTGTTTGAAATTTGTTGTTGTTTGTTTGTTGTTTTGAAATCCCCCTGCGGTAAATTGATTGTTTTCAATCAATGTGAAATCAATGGCTGACCATGACAGTGGAAAAATTCAACTTAAGTAAAATAGATAAGTGATGAAGAAGTTTCAACTTCGAAATTGCCATCGCCTCAACGGCGTAATCGAAAGCTTGTCTGCCTAAGGATTCGAATCAGGCACTGAGGAGGAAGGTTCAAATTCATCCGAAACACGAAAAATGAAGTTTTTTCTGAGAAACTTCCAACCATATACCATTGAATTGAAAAAATTCCAATTACTTCTTTACTTACTTCAGTTTAATTGATCTCAAAAATCCCCAAATAAATAAATTTTATTTCCAATTGGACAAAAAGTTGTTTTCAAGCGTTGCAAAATTTTGTCGGGGTAATTAAGCAAATTTACTTATACTACTTAAAACCAATAAAGCAAGATGAATGTTTTTTTTGTTACCGAAGGTAAAACCTACAATCTCCCACCTATGGTCATTCGAGCCGGATCCATGTTTCTGAAACAAACGGCGATCACAACAACCAGAGAATAAACAGCAAAAGACAATGAATAACATTGATTAAAACAGACAAATAAACTGTAAAAACCAACAACTGTGAATCAAGAACAACAGTGGAAAATGATGGAAATTTTTAAACAATCGATCTAATTAACTAAATTTGAGCCTAAAAAGATGAGTGGAAATTAATTATTCAATTGATATAAAAATTACTTTTTGATAAAAAAAAAACTGATCGAAAATAAAGCAATGCCGAATATTGAAAATTTTACAAGTTTTAGTTTCGTTATCGACGAATGAAAAGAATTTATAAGCGTTGAAAATTCAATCAAAATTAAATTCGATCAATGGAACTGAAACAATTAACTCACCTCACTTGGTTACAGTCAGGTATAATAAATGCTAATTATGTGGCTTTATTCTATCATGGTTTTTTTTATTAGAGTTGCATCTTTGTAACTCATTTCCTTTGTGTGATTTTTCTAATAATTTTATTAATAATTTATAAATACAAACATTTTTAAGAAAAAGCTTTTGGTTACTATTTACTAATTACTAGGAACAATAATTAATATTTTGTAACTAAGAATACCGACATTTTTAGCTAAGGAATGAAGGTTTTGATAAATTGGAGAGTAATACCATCAACCATTCACGGACAAGAGAATACCGAATTTGGGAAATGATTAAATTGATACAGCAATTATTCAACGAATTTAGGTATTGTGTAACACAAAATTTTCGTTTATAACATAAAAGCAACAAATTTTGTTTCTAATTGAAACGGTTATCAGTAAAGATAACCATACTAGAAAAATACTAGCTATACTATTAATTATATTGACAATCCAAAATTTTGTTTAATCAATTGTTAGATTAATCAATTATTTATTGAGTTGGATTCTTACAACAAAAAAAAAATTATTTCAATATGGCAATCTGACTTACCGACTTCCATATTTAAAAGTTATTCAACTTTTATATATAACAGTAAAACCTAATAAACGTAAAAGTAATTAAAATTTCCATATGGAATAAACAAAAGTTAAATAATAATATAATGCCATATTTTAATTTAATGGTTTATTATTATTCTTTTCACAAAGAAGCACCAACACTCGTCTAATACATCATACACATTAAACTGTTATATATGTAAATATAAAATCGTATGCCGTCGACTTTAGAATACTGAGTCCTATAACTATCAAACGCAATGTCTTCTATATCCTTAAAGCAATTAAAACAAAAAGTTTTCGATTGCAAGCTTGAAATGTTGAAAGGTAGTTGATCGAACAAATTAAATATTGGGAATGGTGGAAACTTATGACACTTAATAAATGTTTACACTTCTATCAAATATATGGCTCCAGGACATTCACCTTTCCTTTTCTGAAAGCCCCTTCGTTTTTGATTGAGTTTATTTTGAAGACTTAATTCAATCAATCACCAGAAAGCTATAATGATCATCTTATATAGCACAATCAGAGTCCATTCTATTGGGTTTTATTCAATTTGGCACATGGTTATAAAGTATTAGATTATTTTGGTCCATTAGTGTAAATTCACTAGTTTAATTAAATGCGATTGAGCTTAAACTTTGGATTTACAATTTGGAATCACCCCTAGAAATTAACAGCAAGTGTCTTCGTAAATTACTTCTTATGTGTCGGATTGTAAAAGTAATGGCAAATTATTTCATGCCTCATTTATTAAAATTACCATTTTCTACATAACATTTATAGTGGTCCAAAGAGTCACTTTGCTACATTCACCTAATTGCTACAACAACATATAGACACGTTTCAAACATCCATACACGCATTTGCTAATTTAAAATTGATTTAAAACCAGAAAAAAAATACAAATAAATATTAACTTCAGATTCCCTAATCTCTCCTTATATTGTGAAACATTTACTGAGAGACATTAAGTCCCCTTTGCTATGAAACGAATTATTTTTGAGAACCTACACACATTTTCCCATTCAGGTGTAAGCACTTCATGCAAACTTGTTTTAACAAGATGTTTTTGACCTAATCTCAACAAGGAATTGTTAATGGGCCAAATCTTGTATTGTGTATCAGAAATCCAAAATGCATAAACGCATACATTTTGAAGTAGCCCGTTTTAGAATTCCAACGGAGGGATTTAAACACCTTCACATTAAACATTGTAGGGCCTTCAAGTTTAACAATACGTTTTCAATATCGTTGACAGGTTTATTCGCTGGCCTGATGCATAACCAATTTTAGATGACAAATTATGGGTAGCAAAAATCCGAAATTCTACGTCCACGCCATGCTGCCTGGGTAATGCTGACAGAATTAGGTTGGTGTATTGGAGACAAGCAGAGTAAAAACTGTTTAGTCAATGACGCTATATCACGGCGAATTGGCGCCATACAACCAATGCGACTCAAGCGTCTGTTCTCCATGTCAGGGGCGGCTTGGAGCGGGCGTCTGTCTTGAATCAAGCGGCTCGCTATATAAACGTGTAAAAATGTTGTTTCTGGTGACCTTAATATGCAGAACGGACCCATTCACGACAATTTGGGTTGGGCCTAAGGTCAACACCCTAACCCCGGAAAAAATTTGGGTATCAGAAAGAGAAAAACAGACCCGGACACAACAACAGAATTTTACCTGAACGTGAAAAAGGACCAGACTACCGAATCGGAACGTGGAACGTGCGCAGCCTGAGCGCTCCTGATGCTCTTATAAGTCTAGAAACAAAGGCTGAGAGGTATAGGATGGATATTATTGCTCTACAAGAAATTAAACAGTCGATAATCGGAAAACAAGATTTGGATAGTCACTCTCTATACTGTAGTGGTCATTCTTCTCGAAGAGAATTTGGAACTGGCTTTCTTGTTGGTGCACGCATACAAGAAGCCGTGATGAAATTCATCCCGGTCAGTGAGAGGATCTGCTACCTACGTGTACGTGGTACATATAACAATATTTCTCTTATTGCCGTGCATGCACCTACTGAAGCTAAGACCGTCGACGAGAAGGATAATTTCTACATAGCACTGGAAGAGGTTATGAAACAAACACCAACACGCGACTTCATTATGGTTCTTGGTGACTTTAATGGACAGGTTGGGAGAGATATCTCTTATGGAAATGTGGTGGGTCCCAACAGCTTGCATTTGAATTCGAATGATAATGGTGAGAGAATGACTGAGTTTGCATTATCAAATAATTTGAGAATTGCCAGTACGTTCTTTCCGCATCGATCGATTCATAAGCAGACTTGTGTCTCACCGAATGGAAACACTCGAAATCAAATCGCGTTCTAGTAACAGCACGTTTCTTTTCGAGCATTCTGGATGTGCGATCCTTTAGAGGTGCATACATTGGAAGTGACCACTTCCTTGTATGTGCGACGATAAGGTTACACTTCCCAAATCCTGGCATTCCAAAATTCAATCAACGGAAACGTTTTAACATCTCATCATTAAAGAATGCTGAAATAGAAGAGAGATATCAAATCCATATTGCCGAAACATTGGATAAATCAGAAACCATTAATGGAGACGTCGATAAGTCATGGTATTTGCTCAAAGATGCTGTTTTAAGCGCTGCTGAGGGAATACTTGGACGAACACAGAACCACTCCCAGAAGCCATGGATGGGTCAAGCATGCCTTGATGCTAGTCAATACAAAAGAGATTGCTATCTGAAGTGTCTACAAGGACGCAACACAAGGTCCACGAAGGTGAACTATAAACTGGCAAGACAAGCCGTTACAAAGCTATGTAGACGAACGAAGAGAGAATGGTGGAAGAGACAGTGTGAGGAGATTGAAAGCTTCAATAAGGAACATCAATCGCGTAACTTCTTTCAACAGGTTAAAACCTTAAAGAAGGGCGCTCAAACTAGATCGACTGCTATTCAAAACGAAGATGGGGAGCTACAAGTAGACCTTAAAAATATTTTAGATACTTGGGCCGCTTATTTTGAGAATCTTCTCAACTTAAGTGACCAGCAGCAAGTCGGGTGACGAGCAAAGCTTATTCGTGCGTCAAAGGTACTTGTAGACGAAGCAACCAAAGAGGAATTCGAAGCGGCGCTGTCGAAATTAAAACGCAATAAAGCACCTGGTATCGACGATATAACATCCGAAAGGATTGTATATGGTGGCGAAACTCTATCCTTAAGATTGTTTGAACTTGTTCAAATGATCTAGAGGATTGAAACCATGCCACAGGACTGGAACACAGCTATGCTGATACCAATCCATAAAAAGGGTAATCGCCTACAATGTGCAAACTACAGAGGAATCGCTCTCCTTTGCACAGCATATAAGATCTTTTCCTACATTTTGCTATCCAAAATCAATCCTTTTGCTGAACAACTGTTTGGAGAATATCACTGTGGTTTCCGGCGGGGCCGAGGTACTACCGATGCACTTTTCTCGATAAGGATGATTTTGGAAAAGTGTCGAGAGTTCAACATACCTGTACACCAGCTTTTCATTGATTTCAGGCAGGCCTACGACTCTCTCGAAGGAGAGACTCTATGGTCTGCTCTGGTGTCAATGGGAATTCCTGGTACACTGGTATCACTATGCAAAATGACAGTACAGAACTCGCAATGCTGTGTACGAGTAGAGAACGAAATATCAAAGTTTTTTAAAGTCGACTCCGGTTTAAGACAAAGTGATGCTATCTCTCCTATACTTTTTAATTTAGCCTTGGAATATGTGTGCCGTCAAAAGAAACTACCGACTAATAACAATATCTTGTCAATAAACTCAGTACAAATGATTGCTTACGCTGATGATGTTGTCATCCTCGGCCGAAGCTGTTATGAGTGATACTTTCAAGTCGCTTGAGAGTGGTGCTAGGAAAATTGGTCTGCAAATTAACTTCAATAAAACCAAACATATGAATGTTTCAAGAGAGGCTGAGAAGAAAGATTTGATGTGCGGCGATGAACGAATTGAGGGAGTTGAATCTTTTAAATATTTGGGATCAATGCTTGACTCAAACAACAGCATACTTACAGATATAAAAGCTCGAATCGCTACAGGTAATCGAACTTTCTACTCAATTAAACCTCTCCTTGGATCACCGTATGTATCAACTAACACCAAGCTCAAGTTATAAAAGACCTTGATTAGACCGGTTGTGATGTATGGGTCACAAACGTGGCCGCTTACACAAAATGATGAATCGTATTTATCTGTATTTAAGCGTAAGATCCTACGCTACATTTTTGGTCTACTTAAGACAGACGATGGAGAGTATAGAACCCGGTATAACTTTGAGATCAGAGACCTTCTTGAGCGTCGTGATATAATTGGTTGTATCCGTTCTAATAGGATTGCTTGGTTTGGGCATGTTCTACGAGCCGATTCACAGTCTGGAATGATTAGAAAAATGTACGTTAGTACCCCAGGGAGTGGGCGACCGCGAGGTAGACCACGACTACAATGGGAGACTGACGTAATAAACGACCTTAAAAAAATCGGCTGCCATGGTAATTATGTCGCTGTTGCGAATGACCGTGGTGAATATTCAAAGCTGATTAGCCTGGCAACGCTTCCTACATGGAGCATGAACGCCTTAAAAAAAAAAAAAAAGTAATCGCTGAGCAATATATTCCGTGAGCTGGGGGTTCCCATAGAGATAACCCCAGGTCGTTGTAGTGAGTTTGAATCTAAACTCCTCTTTGAACTTACGCCGCACCATCCATAGATTAATGGAATAGTGCGAGAGCATTCACAACCCCCTTAAAACTTGGGCCATAGCTCGTGGTAATACTATCCATTAAAGAGCTAAGCTACTTATAGTTCTTTTGGGTTTACAAATATCTTCTAACGAAGATATTAAAGTTTCAAATTGGCATTTGTTTTTTTTTTTTGATTATCTACTCCTTTCAAAGTCACTATGGATTACAACTTCTTAGAACAGCTTCGCATAACAATGCGCAATCTTAACTCATTTGATATTTGCAAATCAACTAAATCCATATTAGTACCTTACGAAGGTAATTCGTAGAACCCGTAAAAATTGTATTTTGGATTTAAAGGGCAAGCTATTAATGGCAGTCAGGTGTAAACCTGGCCTTTAGTATTTTAGCTGTAGGACACCTACGTAGATCAAAGGACGGTGGTAAGCTTCATTAGATATTTAAGCATTAACCTAACATTTAAAGGGAGAGTGATGTAACTGTCGTAGCAGTTAATTTGCTACAACCATTTCAATTGAATATACATACATAAAATTTGTTTATTAAGAATCAGAAAAACACAAACTAAGGCTTCAATTATATTTAAACATTATAATATGGACAAAAATAACACAAATAGGAAATAAGTTTGTAGATTAAATCTCTTTTATAATTATTATTTACAATCGTCAACTTTGTTAACAAATTTTATATTTTTCATGCTATCAATAAAATTGTCAAAAGAAATTATACAATATTTTATATTGTTTTCATTTTATTTTTAACTAATTTAAACTAGTCAAAGAGATTAAAGTGATAATAACGGGATAATAATATCTGGTGAAACAAAAATATATTATAAATCCTTTCTGCAGAGAAAACTTCTTGTGTTTAGTACTCGTTCCGAGGCTCAATCGGGAAAACAATGGTCAATTTATTTTGCAAACTTTTTATACACAGCTTTCATACAATTAAAGAGCTATTTATCCTTTCCGGCACATCTCAATTTTGTAATGAACTAGTCACTGCTGGGTAACGAAATTATTAATAAAATTAAAATTTAAGCAAAAGTCAAGTAGCTACTATAAGATTAGTTTACTAGGGCTATGACTTGATACCACTATAACTTTAGAAATATTTAATTTTATGCTTGAAAATACGTGGTTTTAAGAATGTGGTGGGAGAACAACATTTTTCGGATCTCGATCTTGACAACAACTTGTTGCTTCTATTTTTACTCTGGATTAATTTGTCTAGTTTTTCATTGAATTCATACTTATTAGCTTTATACATATTTCCAAACTTAAGCTATTGACATTATAGAGAACAAATTATTTTTTAATTAGAAATAAAAACAATCACTCTAATTAATGGAAAAAAGGCAGGTATCTTAGTAAATATAATGTTTGCTCAATTATATTTTTTGCACAGCTCTGTATTTATTTATAAACGAAAACAACAAAATTACGATAAAGAAATGTTTGTTTTTAAACAAACAAAAGATTTCATTTAATATTGTAAGAACTTGTGTCAGTAGATTAAGCTATAGAATACAATACAGTTTAAAGACTCCGAAAATGTAAACATTTAATTTTTTCGAGTCACTTCTTTATTTGTATTTCATACATATCTTATACAATTTCGTTTTACTTAGCATATAAATATTTTTAAATAAAACAGGAATTGCATTTTCTAAAAATGCATATTTCTTATGTGTGGATAGCAGTTTGTGTAAGACTTTTATTATTACAGTTATGCTTATATTTTTAAATATTTTTCACTCAGAATGATTAATTTGTCGGTTTTTATTAGTCACCGTTGTTTTTATATTTTTAATTTTAAATCTGTATATTATTCAGATTTGATTGTAGAGCTTGAATTTTGGAGAAATAGGAAATAGAAATAAAAATTATCATTTGAGCATAAAATACTTTTCCTTTTATGGCAAAATATTTATAAGAATATTCATGTCTTTCTTTTCTAGGTCATTTACTCAAATTAAATTACATTACATTGTGACTCTACAAAACTTTAATAAAAACAAACAATTTGTACGGTTTATTTGTTTTTTGTACTAAGAAAAATTCACTTTCACTTATGGGATAACAACATTAATTTAGGGTACCAAGTCAAAGAAAGAAGCGAAAGGGAACGAAATTTAATGAATACATACTTTTTGTTTCTTACATTTATTTTTTATATGTTAATTGTTTCAAGAATAATAAACGTAGTCGAATTAAATCAATTGGAGTTGAGTGTGTATTTAATTTATTTTATATCAATTGTAACATATTGATTATCACATCATCTAATTTTTATTTATCACAGCATTGACTTTGAGCTATCAGTGAATATTTTTAATGTCCTACTTCAACAAAAATGCTCCATGATATCCTACTATAATTAAACCAACTTCATTTGTTACGAATTTATCTTAAGTTGGCCTACATCTGAATTCGGTATACGGAAACTTTATGACTATTAGAAAAGTTTTTTCATCAAATTACCTAGTTGTTTTGATAGAATGTAAAGCAGGTCCAATTACAAAGCATGTAATTGTAACTTATTTTGATACCCACAATTAGCGCTGCATCGAATCGAACGAATGCCACTCAAATTGCTTTGATGCACAACTATTTATATGCTAAATAAATGCAGCTTTTAGTGTTATTAATACTATTCTGGTTTCTGAGTCTGTTCTATATTTTTTACTATCAATTATGTTGACAATTGCAAAAGTATCTCACACCAATATCGATTCGTATCATATATTTGCTGATTATTTGTATCTTGCTTAGCTTAATCACGATTAACTAATCATACCTTGCTAAATTATGTTTGAATTAATTTCTCTGATTTGTTGCTCGAACTAAGAATTTTTTCATTTCCTGTTTATTTTATTCTAATTCAAATTTGTCTCCGTATGTTGACAATCTCTTTGTTCTACTTCTTTCTTCAGATTTGGAACTCTTAATTCAGTGAAAACTCCCATTTTAATAACTTTCGATCACTAAGCAGTATATAAAAATTGTTATTAGTGTTATTAGTGTACAATCATTTTATTGATTCACAACAATAAAAAAATCAGTACATCAAATATATTCTGTAGCTTCAATGAAGAAACTACAACGGATGATTACCAAAAAATTTGACTCAATCAATTTCACTTTAATATTTTCACGGTTTAAAATAGGATAAACAAACACAACTTGTTTACTTTATCTTTATACACTATCGTACATATATATTTGCACTATATCGCAATTGTTATAAACTATTTGCTTATTTAGCAATCAGAACTGTTTATTTGCCGTTTTAATTAGTTTGAAAGTCAAATTATAAAATTCCTGGCTGCTTCGAAAAGAAGAAACTTTTTATATATGGGTTTAATTAATTTCTCGAAAGGTCAGTTAATAAAATTTTTCGTTGCTTCGAAAAAATGTCACCGATTAAGGATAATATTCTACAATTCTGGGTGAGCATTCTTCTGAGGAGATCAAATCGATCTATGTGATCGATTCGATCCATCTACCTTTGCTCGCCCCATCGGAGCAACAGTCACGGTTAATAGAACAAAGTTTAAATTTGTGGCCCTTCAGAAGAATAGTTTCAATTTTTGGAATTTCAAATTCGTGTTTTTTCTGATAACTATAAATCCTAAACTTTTAAAGCCAATGTCAATCCTTCACTTATAATGATTATAAATATTTATAATTGTTTGGGTTTAGACCTTTACACAGTACTACTACTATCTAAAGAGATGTTACTAAACAAATTCAGAAGAGCTTGGACAGTTAAAACTGTGTACTTTTAGTCCTACTCGATTTTTCTAAGGCACGTACAGTACAGTAGGGGAAGAAAGTATGAGGCATGTTAAATAAATCAAAATAACTTTTGAAGTTGTATACATATCGCAACTATTTTAGATATTTAAATTTGTCTTAACAACCACAATTTGTTGAACATATAACTATATTTCAGGAGTGATCTAAAAAAACTAAAAAAATATATACAGACATTTCGGGAAAATAGGCAAAAAATTCCTTAAAGTAAATATCTTGATAAAGTGATTAATGTACCTGTATTTAAAATTATTGTGTTTTTTCTAACAAAACAGAGGTTCCTTAGCGCAGTGGTTCTCAAAGCGTGTTCCGCGGAACACTGCTGTTCTGCGATGCACTTTCCACTGTTCCGCGAAAAAATCAAATGTACAATCAATTCAATTAAAAATTGTTTGAAAATAAAAATCAATTCAATGTAAAATTTACACGTACGTAAAATTTACACGTTTCTCGGCTTTGTATGAATAAAAATATCTTTCGAGTTAAAATTACTTCTTGAAAACATAAAATATTATTGCAGTTATAAAAATTCTCCTTTTACACATAAATAAATAAAAAATGTATGAAGTTTTTGTTTCACACGATATGAACAAATGATTGGATAAGAAACCCGTTTACTTCTTCCGAATTTTCTAGTTTTACTTCAAATGAAGAAGAATAATTGACGTCGCTTTCTTCAGGTCGTGGATTAAAATTACAGTTCCATGAAAACACTCCTGAAATTTTTTGGATCTCTGCTAAAGATGAATACCCGAGTATAAGCAAAAAATCCTTGAACATATTATTGTTTTTTTCCACGACATAACTTTGCGAGGCAGGATTTTCAACTATGATCAATATAAAGACAAACAAACGTGAGAGACTAGGGAATTTAGAAGAAGAAATGCGTGTGGCGCTATCATTTATTCGCCCCGATATCGCTGAGATCTGTAAAGATCGTCAAGCTCATGGATCTCATTAAGTTTGAGATTTTTTTAAAAGTATTGTAATTTTAATTGTGCTTATTTTATTTATATACGGTACATATTTTATTTATATACATATTATTTTCTAAAAGTAGTGCTTGGAACCAGGGGGTTGCCAATCACACGCTGCGACACGACTCTGTTTCCTTTTTGCTTTATAGTTACTACGTTTTCATGCAGATCGAAAAAGAATTGAATCCTCATCCCGTTTTCAAACTGTAAAGTGTTTTCATGATTGGATTGAAAACAGGTTGAAAACGATTTTAAAACTGTGCTAAAAAACTGTCAAAATGTTAAAAAGCGTTTAATTGTGTTTCATTAATTGTGTTCAATATTTTATTTTTTTATGCTTGATATTGTATTTTTCTTTTAATTCTTCCTCTTAATTCTTTCTTTCTTTTAATGAAATAAACATTTTATAAATCAATGTGAAATTAGTTGTTTTGTAATTAAAAACAAACAAACATTTTACTGCGCATGACACGATCCAGTTTTCCGTTTTCATGTATTTTCGAATATTTGGATACCGATACGATCCCAAAAAAAAATCGAGATCGTATTTAAAAATAAATAGTATTCAAAACTGTAATTGTTGATGTTTTCATGGTGAATTCAATTCGAATTTGATTTTCAAATCGTTTTGAACTAAGCAAGAAAACGTAGTAAATAATGGAGTGTTTTGGCAAACATTATTCTGTTTTTTATTGCACTTTTGGTTTCAAAAATGTTAGTCACCCTCGCCCCCTGTTGTAAAGTGTATGCTGTATTGTAGATGTTCCGCCTAAAAATATATCAGAGTTTAGTGTTCCCCGACTTCAAAAAGTTTGAGAACCAAGGCCTTAGCGTACACACATATTTATATTAAGAAATAACGGTATATCTATATTTTTTTTTAATCTTAGTCTATAAAGGACTTTTTTTCTAATGTTCAGCGATAAAATGATTAAAAGATAAGAATTATCAATAATTCAACGTGAGAGAATATTTGTTTATCACGAAGAAGGATATCCTCAAGTTTAAATTGCTTAAAAATGAATATTTCGCGTTGAGCTGTCCAACGTACGTTTGCGCACTATCGTGCTACAGACACTCACGACTCAAAAAAACGTTCTCGCTGCTCAAAAAATACATAAAAACTTCAAGAAATTGAAATAGAGAATATCTCTCTATTAAATAGACGTCTATCCAGCGAAGTTACTCTGAAATCCAATCAATTCCATGATCCGAAAGTTAGTGTGTCTACAATAAAAAGTAGTATTCGAGAAAAAGGTCTTAATGAACGAGTTGCCGCACGGAAATCATTACTGCAACCAGGAAATAAGGAAAAACGGTTAAAATAGGCACTGGCACACAAATATTGGTGAACTCGACAGTGATAGAAAGGCACGTAAACCGATGAATCGCAGTTTCTAATGTTTGGAACCAAGCGAACAATTTCCGCACTACGCAGAGATAGATAATGATTTAGATGACTGTACAAGTTGACTTGATTGACTGTGAAACATGGTGGAGAATCCGTTATGGTATGGAGATGCTTTGGCGACAAGTAGCTTTCACAGAATTGTGGTGATTATTAATAAGGGATTGTATAGAAATATTCTAGAACCGAAGTTGTGCCATCTGCTAAGAAAATATTTCGGAATCAATAAGTCTTTATGCAGGATAATTACCCCAAACATAAAAGAAAGATATGCACGCTATTTCTAAAGAATTTAAAAAAGAAAAGAGTGCTCACAGTATTGGAGTGGCTACCACAAACTCTTGATTGCAACCCCATCGAATTACTCTGGGAAGAAATGGATCGGCAGGTTCGAAAAACAAATATTGTATCTATTATTCATCTCTGGGAGATACTCCAGTCTTTTTTTTTTTAAAGGCGTTCATGCTCCATGTAGGAGCGTTGCCAGGCTAATCAGCTTTGAATATTCACCACGGTCATTCGCAACAGCGACATAATTACCATGGCAGCCGATTTTTTTAAGGTCGTTTATTACGTCAGTCTCCCATTGTAGTCGTGGTCTACCTCGCGGTCGCCTACTCCCTGGGGTACTAACGTACATTTTTCTAATCATTCCAGACTGTGAATCGGCTCGTAGAACATGCCCAAACCAAGCAATCCTATTAGAACGGATACAACCTATTATATCAGGACCCTCAAGAAGGTCTCTGATCTCAAAGTTATACCGGGTTCTATACTCTCCATCGTCTGTCTTAAGTAGACCAAACATATAGCGTAGGATCTTACGCTCAAATACAGATAAATGCGATTCGTCATTTTGTGTAAGGGTCCACGTTTGTGACCCATACATCACAACCGGTCTAATCAATGTCTTGTATAGTATAACTTGAGCTTGGTGTTAGTTGATACATACGGTGTTCCAAGGAGAGGTTTAATTGAGTAGAAAGTTCGATTACCTGTAGCGATTCGAGCTTTTATATCTGTAAGTATGCTGTTGTTTGAGTCAAGCATTGATCCCAAATATTTAAAAGATTCAACTCCCTCAATTCGTTCATCGCCGCACATCAAATCTTTCTTCTCAGCATCTCTTGAAACATTCATATGTTTGGTTTTATTGTAGTTAATTTGCAGACCAATTTTCCTAGCACCACTCTCAAGCGACTTGGAAGTCTCACTCATAACAGCTTCACTTCGGCCGAGGATGACAACATCATCAGCGTAAGCAATCATCTGTACTGAGTTTATTAACAAGATATTGTTATTAGTCGGTAGTTTCTTTTGACGGCACACATAGTCCAAGGCTCAATTAAAAAGTATAGGAGAGATAGAATCACCTTGTCTTAAACCGGAGTCGACTTTAAAAAACTTTGATATTTCGTTCTCTACTCGTACACAGCATTGAGAGTTCTGTACTGTCATTTTGCATAGTGATACCAGTTTACCAGGAATTCCCATTGACACCAGAGCAGACCATAGTGTCTCTCCTTCGAGAGAGTCGTAGGTCTGCGTGAAGTCAATGAAAAGTTGGTGCACAGGTATGTTGAACTCTCGACACTTTTCCAAAATCATCCTTATCGAGAAAAGTGCATCGGTAGTACCTCGGCTCCGCCGGAAACCACACTGATATTCTCCAAACAGTTGTTCGGCAAAAGGATTGATTTTGGACAGCAAAATGTAGGAAAAGATCTTATATGCTGTGCAAAGGCGAGCGATTCCTCTGTAGTTTGCACATTGTAGGCGATTACCTTTTTTATGGATTGGTATCAGCATAGCTGTGTTCCAGTCCTGTGGCATGGTTTCAGTCCTCCAGATCATTTGAACAAGTTCAAACAATCTTAAGGATAGAGTTTCGCCACCATGTACAATCATTTCGGATGTTATATCGTCGATACCAGGTGCTTTATTGCGTTTTAATTTTGACAGCGCCGCTTCGAAATCCTCTTTGGTTGGTTCGTCTACATGTACCTTTGGCGCACGAATAAGCTTTGCTCGTCGCCCGACTTGCTGCTGGTCACTTAAGCTGAGAAGATTCTCAAAATAAGCGGCCCAAGTACCTAAAATATTTTTAAGGTCTACTTGTAGTTCCCCATGGCTTCTGGGAGTGGTTCATCCATGGCTTCAGGGAGTGGTTCTGTGGTCGTCCAAGTATTTCCTCAGCAGCGCTTAAATTAGCATCTTTGAGCAAATACCATGACTTATCGACGTCTCCATTAATGGTTTCTGATTTATTCAATGTTTCGGCAATATGGATTTGATATCTCTCTTCTGTTTCAGCATTCTTTAATGATGAGATGTTAAAACGTTTCGGTTGATTGAATTTTGGAATGCTTGGAATGCTCCATAGTTAATTAGACACAAAACTTCGACTCCTATCGCACATTTATCATTAATCACAGCATCTGTGGGTACAGCGAAATCTGCCTGATAAAATTTTACATTTAATCAACGTTTTTTTTTAAATATAGTTTCATTAATTTTATCCTTGTTATATTTCTCAAAATCCAAACAATCTACAACGTTAGCAGGCTTAACTAAACTCAGGCTTAAGAAAACTCGTTGATGTTTACTGTTGAAATGGTTGCCCTATAAGTTTTCTTAAAAAGATATATAGGTACTCTGTAGCCTGGTCATCAGTTCGTCATTAGTTCATTCGTCTTCATTTACACTATATCTTCCTGTGATACGTTCTCTTTTATGAGTAAGAGGTAAACTACCAACTGCCGAATTCAGGCAGTGGTCAGGATTGCCACTTGGATACATTCGTATCCATTTGGAGACCTTATGTATTAAATGGATACTGGATGAATACGCAAAAATCTCAAAACGGCTAGAATGGATACAATTTATTCGAAATGAATACATTTTTTAGGGTTCCGTTTTTTATAACGAACCCTATTGGTCAGGGTAAAACGTGTTTTTCCATTATATCGACTATCTCGTAAACCATAAATGCTATGGATCTAAAATTTGAGATACGTATAATAGTAAGCTAGCCTCACAAGATGAAAGATTGAAAAACAATTAAAGGTGTTTTCGTTTGTTTTATGGACTACGGCCTGCGATGTGGGAATTATGAGAAAGTACATTTTTTGTAGTCAAGATTGAAAAACAAGTAAAGGTGTTTTCGTTTGTTTTACAGGGCTACGGCCTACGATGTGGGAATTATGAGAAAATACATTTTTTGGGGTTTCATATGCAAGGGCTCCACTTCAATATCCCTAAAAAAACGTATTTTGGAATTTTACACCAAACCATTTTTTGTATAATTTTGAATAATGGCATTTTCTGTATGTTTTCTTTCCTCGATTAGCTCCGAACCTAATTGATCGAAAATCTTAAAAAGTATTTAGAATGATAGAAAAATTTTTTTTAGAATTTTGCGGAGCACAATTTTTGAATTATTGTCAAAAAAGTGCAACAAAATTTAGTCCACCCTATACGTTTCGACGTTGATTGACAGAAAAATTTGAAAAAACTCAGACAGGAAATTTAATAAATTTTTTAACGAAAAATATAGCGACGTTTCAAATATTTTTATTTCTGTGTGTTTAGGAGGAATAGGATGGGCAAGGTTGAAAAAAAGCTTTTTTGACCAAAATGAATTTGAAAGAGCATATTTCAGAAACTTTGCAATTTTTATTGGAATCTTTGGGCAATTATTTTTGATACTTTGTTCTTCTTTATTCACGGCACCCTCGGCGAACGAATTTTATTCGCATTTGACCGACTTTTTTAATTTTCATTTTAGCTGTGTCCGTTTTCCAAAAACTTTGAAAATGTTTATAAAATTTGTTACGAACAGAAAATTGGCGAACAGTGTAACCAATTTTTTAACAGTTCTTAAAAAACAAAGACATTTTTTAAAAACAATAACATTTTAGCTTTAGGTCTATCTGAACTAAGATGGCTTTCATTGGAAATGCTAGTAAACTGTATACTTGGGCAATGGAGTGCACTTAAGTGTAATTTTATTTCTTGCCCTTTAGAATTTCTCAGGAAACGGCTAGAGGCATAGCAGAACCGCTAGGTACTCCATTGAATAAAACTTATTTTTTATTTTTTTCGTATACGTTCTTAAAATTATCAACAGAATGAATGCATTTGGAGTTTCTATGAACCAAATATGAAGTCTAGATTTTATTTGAATGTATATTTCTGCATATACGAAAGGAGTTTATATACATTAAACTGGTTTGGAATTTTTTAATTCACTAGACTTGAAGTTTGAATAGATATTGAATTATTAAAGATTTTTGTGAGCAATTAAACTAAAGTAACTGTAAAGTAGAGTAAAGTAAGTAAATCTGTTAATTGAGCCGAAATAAACGAATAATAATAATAATAACTGAGGAAATAATTTGAATTTAATTCAATTTCGATTTTTGGAATTTTCTGGATTTTTTCAGACTGGTAATCGAACCTTCCACATCAGTGCCATGATGCATATTGCATGCCATCAGACCCAAACAAATTCAAATTCTAATCATTTTGAGTCATTTTTTAAAACCTTATTAGAATGAAGCCAGACAAATCACAAAAAATTTCTTTTTGATTTGCAATATTAGTAAAACCCAAAGATTTTCGTAGCATGTCTCACACGTTTGCTCTCCATTACGGTTTGCTTTGATCACATTCAGTATTTTCTTACACTTATCGGCCAGGAACTCCATATGTTTAAATCTACAGTTTTCACTTTTAACTAAATTTTTAATTTTAAAATAATTTCAACTTTTTTTGTTTTGTTTAAACTTTAAATTATTATTCTTTTCCCAGCTTTTTGAATTATTATGTTTTTTTGTCTGTCTACTGATTATTTTACACAAGATGATATTCGTTTTCCGGCAATCTTAATAATGTTCGGGTTTGAAATTTGAACAACTTACGGTACTGGTAGTACTTTAAAGTTGAATACATAATTAATATTAAGATAATTACTATTATTAATGGTTTATGTGTTAATGTAATGGGATTTTTACGTTTCACCAAAACGGAAAACAATTGGCATGACTTACACAGTCTCACCCATAACCCTCTAGTTCAAATTTTATTTTACGTGAATCTGCCGCTCTAGATAAGGCTAAATGAGGTTTTGCATGCCATATAAATTGTCCTGTAAAATTGATAATATTCTACACAATTTTAGAGAAGTTAGAATACTCCTGTTTTCATGTGCAACAATTCAATATATCAGGTTCTAAATAATAATAATATTGATGCAAAGAAAAATCATATTGAAAATTTTGACGAGATCTTAAGAACAGAGTGCATGAAATGGGATTTTTAGAGTAACTCCTAGGCATTATCCTAGTTTATCCCCCCAAATAGATTTGCGTTTTTTTTCAGATAAATAGAAAGATTAGGTCCTCTGCATCCTAATTATGAAAAAAAAAATTGCGGAAATGAGGGGGTCAAAAGTTATAAAGTATCAAACTTTCAATTTTACCTTGGTCCCCCCTTTGGTTTTTTAGACTTTGAATTCAATTTTTAAATTTTTTTTTGACTCAATTCTGCAATCTTTGCCCCCCAACGCAACACACCCCACGCGCCCCCCTCGCGCGTCCGCGGCGCAGGGGACGCGGTGGGGGGGAGGACGCGGGGGCGCGACGCGCAAAGGGGGGGTCGGTGCTATCTCTGATCGAAATTGTGCAAGATCGCAGAATTGAGCAAAAAAAAAATTTAAAAATTGAATTCAAAGTCTAAAAATCCAAAGGGGGGACCAAGGTAAAATTGAAAGTTTGATAAATACAAAAAAAAAAAAAATAAAAAAAAAAATAAAAAAAAAATAAAATAAAAAAAAAATCAAAGGGGGGACCAAGGTAAAATTGAAAGTTTGATCCTTTATAACTTTTGACCCCCTCATTTCCGCAAATATTTTTTTTCATAATTAGGATGCAGAGTTCCTAATCTTTCTATTTATCTGAAAAAAAAAACGCAAATCTATTTGGGGGGATAAACTAGGATTGTACCAAGGCAACTAACTATACATTTGTTTTGTATTGTTAAAATATGTACATAATATGTTTATGTTTTTAACCTTAACAATTTGAAACCGATTTTAAAAATTAAGATATTCTTCATAAATTATTGATAAACTTACAGGTTAACGATTTCTACACAGTGCTATGTATTCTTTTTTAATACAGTGCCACCACCAATCTAATTTCGCAAACAAATCGCGATTTTTTCCCTATGGTGAGTGGGTGACTAATTTACAACATCTTCATAAGGAAAGATGCGAAACGTGGAGAGTATCGAAAAGCTTCGTTCAAAAAGGCTGTTCCAAATCGATTCAAATTGTTGTATAAAAAGTTTACTAAACATTTTAAAAATAAGCTTTAAGCATTACATTCGCAATGTCAAATTATAAACGGTTTCACCCTTTTCACGAATTTAAATAGTGAGTCAGACAATAGCTATGCTCCTTAAATTGCAAAAAAAAAATATAGGGTTTCAAAAATTTGAATTAAGTTAATTTCTAATGTAAAATGAGAAGCTGATTAATGCAAAAATTATACAAAACATGACTGATATTTTAAAGGTAGTATTCATTAGCAAAATATTTATCTTTGATGAGCAGATATTTACTCTACTCGAATCGAAATATGTATTGATAAACTTTAAAGTAATTCTTAAGTGTATTTTATTAATATTTAGTTGTAGGTTGACACAGTTGGGCGTAGTTTCGTAGAAGCAAAACTAAGATTTTTAAATATCCATATACATAAGAACAAGTTTATTTTGTGTATCCTCTTTTTAAACTTGAAGAAATGCCATACTTATTTTTTTATTCACTTATAATCACAATTAAAATTTTATTCACTTTCTACTTGATTTTACACAATTATTTTGTAAATTTTATTTATCATAAAATATATATGTTTAATTTACTCACTTCTGCAAATTTTTCTTTAATTTCAGCCCTTTCATCTACAGATAACTTTTTGTGATCTACACTATTAGAAGCCATTTTAACACTAACACGCATTCAATATAACACAAAACAACAAAATGAATCAATTAAATAAAAACGAAAATTAATTTCATTTTACTGATACTGACGACACTATTGGAAGATATTTGTATTTCGTAAGCTATTTTTTTTATATGAACAAGAGATGCAATGCATCATAATAAAGAGGGGAAATTATAATGCAGTTTGTTGTTTTAAAATTTAGAAGTCAGGTATCATATCATCTTTTAAAATTGTTTTCGATTTGATCATTATTGTATTTTAACACCATATTGTAACGTTATTATATGTTCCGGACACTGGGCTATTACATATTGAGTTCTATTTAAAATTCCTGTACGAACATATAAATTTAATAAATCTGCTTTATCGATCTATAACGATAACCCACCAACTTGAATTCATATATCAATATTTTATTTATACACCTAGTCATGAGATTATCCATACACTCTACTACTACATAGCTAAAAAACTACATTCATCCAATTTCGTATGTTTTTGCAATTTCCATTATCTCTTATTTTATTTATGTATCTGTAAGCTTATAACTGTACTCCTATTAAGTTAACTCTATTGGATACTGTATCGTTCCATCAGGTTCATAGTTCATGTTTAATATTATGGCAAAATCCCTTTAACCAGTAATTTGGTGCAGCAGCAATTACAATCAATGAGAGACAAGAGAATGAAACCAACATGCATTATGATTCCTCATAAACCCCCTAACTTCCTAAGAATGCTAGGAACAATCTTACAGCATCACTTGATAAAAAAATATATAGTGTGATGAAATAGTTGTTCTGATACTGTGTCATTACAAATTTTTAATTTTAATTCACTTAAAGTATAAGATTTAGTAACATTCTGTTTAAATTTCAATTACAAAATTATATTACACAATTTTTGTTGGATAAAGTTTGGACAACGTTTGTTTAAATAGCCACACTTAATTTTTTATTATGAAAAAATAAAACAATTTTTGTTTAAACAAGCTATGCATGTTAGATACATTTTATAAAACTTAACACTCAACTAATTACAAAAAAATCGAAAGAGAGAAGGAAAAGCGAGGAGTTCTAGTAGCTGCAACCTGCTCGAGAAGTTGAAGCGAAAGAAAAAAGTGTCTGAAGAAGCATAGTAGACTATTGTATGTACATCATAAAATCTCTATACAATAAATGTTGTACATTAAACTAAAAATTATTGAAAGAAATTGGGATGCAATTTCGAAAAGATTTTGATTTTTTTTGTTCACATCAAGAAATCAAATATTCCAAGAGCTGTCAACAAATGTTGATATCTAAAATCAATAATGTTATTATTTTAAGAGATAATTTATATCTTATATAAGAGATATGAACAGAGATGTTTAAAATAATAACTTTAATACAACATTTCGATAAAACAATAGATTTCGATCATGTGTACTTTGAAAAATATTGCTTGCTATTGTATGAATATGCAAACCGACAAAATATTCATACAATGTCCATGCAATCTTGTTGTTTTACATTTACACTACACAATTTCGAACATAAAAAATATTGTACATCATTTATTGCAGGAAGATTTCATGATGTAAAGGGACTATTATCAATTATGTAATATGTACATATAGCGATATAACAGAAATATTTACAAGAGTGGGGTCAATTGAATAATGAAAAATATTGACACAGAAGTGTCAAATGTATTAATAGATATATTAACACAGTGGGTGGGGTATTAAAATCGATACAAGTTACTGGGGTTTTGAGAACTAGAGAGTTCAGCAAAAGCGAATAAGCAGTTATTGTAACTAATGGGACCATATGATGGAAAATGGGGCACCAACCACAGTACGTCACCTACAAATTTAGTGCTAATCAAAGAGATTAACAACCCAAAACGCCTTGAGGTTTACGAACCTTATTTCATTGGAAAAGAAAATCGATTAAACTTCGGTATCCTGACGAATAATAACAAAGGCAATTCCAGGGAATACCTAGTCCTCACGACAACTCCATAGCACAAGAAGTGTGATATGTATGGTATGACAAGATTTCTCGTTCTGTTGGAGATGGTGAACGATAGCAATTTTATATTTTGTAATAAGATTATTATTTTTAATGTATTTTTGTATCTATATAATTTCGAAATGCATATACTCTAGTAAAAATCATAAAAACTCATAAAAACACAGCTACACAAGCCTATAAGGAGCTTTATGGTTTGACTCTTAGAGTATATATAAATATAGAGAGAACATAACTTTAAAATTGTATGAAGAGAGACATAACAAATCGTGATCACTAATATGTCATATTCAATTTCTCTTTCCGCCATTTGCATTTCTGTTTATTTACAACAACAAACTATTTTATTAAATTAAAAACAATTAAATAATTTAAAACGAAACAAAAAGTAAAATCTATTCTTTTTAGTTCTGCTAATTTTTATAAAATGAATGAAAATAATTACGAGAGTATTTTACATTTATTGTGTTATTTCTAGTGATTTTATAATAGTGAATATTTTATTATTTTATAATGCCCACGTGCAAATATTTAAGTTATGTAAATATCCTGAAAGTATGTTATACTTGCTGGTGACCAATTTTTCATTATGAGCTAGTTTATTTTTAATAGATAAAAGCTCAAAAATTATATGTTTGGTTAGAATGATATCTTAATCAGTCATTTTTTTTATTTCTTTTTATACAGTCGCAGGGATGGATAAACTATTATATTTTTGTGGTAGGTTTTTTTCTTATAGATTTAAAAGAAACTCGCAATAATTGTACAATTTTGAAACAAATGAAAAATTTACGCACGTCTTTGGGAAGACCAACCTGTTTCTCTCTGAGAGAAATAAAGGAAAACAAACAAACAAAAAAACGATTTGACATAAGAGCAGTCACGGTAAATATTAGTTATGGTGATCGGTTGGGTTTGACTGTATGTTATCGTAATTTATGTCAAACAATTCTAGCTCTATATTATCGACTTTAACGCTAGTTTAAAGTTGTTTTTTAAAATTGTTATCTCGACCAATCAAAGTAGACATACCCTAGTATGCGTGATGAAGAAACATCTCATACTATCATTTTTTATAATAATAATGAAGAGAAAGCAAATTTGTGTGAAGGAACGAGGTAAAGATTCCAAAACAAACTGCTATCAAAGTGACCGGGAATATATAATTCCTAGATTAATAAATAAAATTCATAGTTTAAGATTATAATTAAATAAATAAGGTTTAAGTTATATTAATAAGTGTAAAAATGTGTAAAAAAACTTATTTGCTATGAAAAACAATCGTAAATAGTTTTTAAACTCTAAAATAAGTGGAACTTTTGTTACGAAACCAGACATTTTCTCTAAATTTTTAAAAATAGTTTATTTACTGAAATTAATTGCAAATAGATTGCATACCAAAATGAATAACGGGTTTAGTACGGGGGAAGAGGATTCAAGAGGACCAACAGATCAAACTTGTTGTTTAGTCGATGATGGTGAACGATGTAGAAATCCAGCTGGTAATGCATCTTATAATAAACGCATACAAAAAACCGTGACACAGAAAAAACTAAAATTAATTATTGATAGTCAGGTAATTGTTATATAAACTATTTTAATTCAGTATTTTTGTTTAAATTCAAAAATCAACCCATAATTAATTTTAATATTGTGATGGCGTCACTTTCAATTTTTTTTGTTTCTTCTTTGAATGACATTTTATACGAAATTACAATAATTATTTTCAGTTTTGTTTTGCACTATTTAATTTTCTGCTTTATTTTGAAAATCTAATTGGTTTTGTTGTATCTATCACCAAAATATAGCTTCCTTGTTTTTTATTTATTATGTAAATAACATATGTGGCTGAATAATTGTGAATTTATTTTGATATGTGACACCACAGTTGTTTAGAAATCTGGGTTGTTTGTACGTATTAAATTCTTAATGGGGAAGTTCAACGAACAGAATTGTTCACACCAATATTAACCCTTTCCAAAATTTGATGATGTGTTTCCCAATAATATTTATTTTAAATAATCTAATTAAATTTCTTGTATATCTTAAAAAAAGACTACGTAAGAGTAAAGAAACTTGTGAAAATAATATTGGCTTTCAATTGATTCAGGTGTTTAATATCAATCAATAATTATATGAAGTTGACTACTAACCAACAAGGAGATATGATTTAGCATTATGTATTTATATTTGGTGCAGATGTTCCTGTTAATTTTTTAATCTATGTTTATACTTCATTCCAACCAATTTTGTTGGTACAAAACTTCCAGATTATTCGGCGCTAGTTCTTTTCGTGACCAAATGTTCACTTATAGAAAAAAAAATCGTTGCCATCTCTTGTTGCAAAATATTATATGATATTTTCAGATGTTTCAACCTTCCTTTGAATTATACAAACACTCAATTCGATTATCATACTTCCCAAATCGCCTTCGGGATTTTATCGCTGATTAGTAGGAAAAACGCATGGTTTTATTCAAAGCATTTCACACCTTTCCTATTTCACAACAGGAAAAGATTACAAAAACACTGTTCATGTTCACGATACGTTTCTTTTACAATTATTTTAATCACATAATCGTATTCCACTTAACCTGTTTACACTTTCGCACTCTAAGCTGAACTATATACAGTATCGCAGGCAATTCCTTAAACACAAATTTCATTTACATTGAGACTATTTCAGGTAAATCCGAAATTTCCAAAGAAAACTCTAGAAATTCTGAGAATAACCGACGTCATTGTATTTTATTGCATGTTTTTTTTGTCGACCTTTCTTCTTCGAATTTGTGACACATGTTTAGTGTAAATATTGGATAGGGTGAATTGTGGACGAATACAATTTAGTTTAGTATTTCGTTGATTATAATATAGAATCGAAGATCGTAGCAATATCAATGATTTATGTATGTTAAATTTTTAGGCACGACATATTTATATATGTGATTTTCATAAGGGACGAATACAATCATTTATAAAAAAACGAAGGAGGAAAGATTCAGAAGAAGACAGTAATGAAACAGATACCGACATCCCAGAAGTGGATTTGTACCAACTTCAAGTAAATACACTGCGAAGGTACAAACGTCACTATAAAGTATCAACTAGGCCGGGAATGAATAAAGCACAATTAGCAGATGTAATTATTAAATAAATTATAGTTTGAAAAATATAAATAAACAATTAATTTTTATTATTTTTAGACAATTATGAAGCATTTTAAAACAATACCAATCAAAGAAAAAGAAATTTTAACATATTTTATATACATGGTAAAATCTAATTCAAATAAGTTAGATCAAAAGAATGGCATAGGCGGGACTGAAGGGACAATCTAGTCGACAATAATTTTGTATTTTTTTTTGGCTTATTTAAAACAAGATTGAAAATGTAAAACTGTAGATTTAATTTATATAAAAAAAATTATCAACTCTATTTATATTTTTTGCTATCCGAAAATATTTAATTATTTTAAAAATATGTAAAAAATAAAAATTTACATAGAGAAAACACAAAAAAAATGGCAATGAATTTAAATTAAATCATTTTTTTATTTTTATGTAATTCCTTTAAAGCAAGAGTTTACAATTTTATTTTATTTATACGCTATTTGCATTTCTTAAAATTTCATTCACAAAATAATTTTTTTTTATATCGTTCTTACTCCTAAAATGAAATTTCTATTTTATTTCACTCCTTTCGAGACAATTACAGTTTTGTTTTTTCTCATCCAAGATTTTTCGTAATCCTTTTAATTTATTTTTATAACAATGAAACCAAACAAACGTTCAGACAAATTATTTTTATTTTTCAAACGAAGGAAATCCTCAAATTTTGTAAGGAAATGATCAAACATTTGAGAAAAATATTTAGTTCGATTTAGGAGTAAAAACAATATATTTTTATTTTTACTGTAATTGGGAATGCTATTTTTCTTAGAGTAACTCTCTGAAAGAATGGAGTAAAAGGGTTTTAAAGTCAACAGTTTTTTTTTATAAAATAATTGTATTTTCTTCTTCACTGTTGCTATCGGATGCATCTAAAACAAAAAATTAAATAATTTAATTTAATTTGTAGTTAATGGTACATGTGATCTACAGGCTACAGCAAAAATCATTTATTCGTGAATCGATTGTGAAACTAATTAGGATTGCAACGTGTATTTGTCAATTGCCACATCGTTTTATAAGACGACCGTTTGTCTTTGTATTGACTTGTAAACTGGCAAGTTTTCTATGATAAACTTTAGGGTTACACACGACATATTAAAATTATTGGACAACGAAGGTACACAGAAAATACGTTCCTAAAATATATGAAACAGACCCTCTATTTCGAAACCGGCAATATTTCACAAGGTGATACATAACTGATTTTACAAGCTGGGTCAAGACATTGAATCGCAATCCTGATTCGCAACGGCGATAAGAACTGTATAAAGAAACTATTCATGTTCACCCCGTTAACACAACGATACAGAGAAAATATAGGTTATGTTAACTTTATAAAAAATCGATAAGTTATATGTGTGATTGATTTAAACACGCGTTGTAATGCAACAAACATCAGTATTGACAAAAATACGATTACAAACCTAAGCCTCAATCGTTCTACAAAAAAGTTGAGAATTAAAAACCAGACACAACGTTTACATCATATGGGTAAGTCCCTGAAGCGTGGTGGAAAGCTGGTTGTTTCCATATTAAAACCAACTACAGTGAAGCCAACTCCTTTGTCCAGTGTGGGAAAACTGGTTCACCGTTATATAATGGATACTAGTCTTACTTCAGTTTTTTTGTAGTTATAGAAGGCGCTTTTTACAATACCAATAGGGGTTCTCTCACCTTTCTTGTGGACTTTGGTAAATGATAGTCTTCTTAAAAGATTGAATGAACCGGGACCCTATTTCCACGGTTACCCTGATAATATTTACATATGGCCAATTGGGCAAGACCTTCGCACTCTGGTGGGTAATACAAAATTTACTGAAGTTGGTTGATGAGTGGTGTGTGGAACAAAGACTATCGGTCCATTCTTCCAAATCACAGGTGGTTTTATTTACCAATAAGAGAAAAGTGTCTGCAACACCAAGTCTGTATCGGTTTAGTCGACAAAAGGTTAAATTGGAATACTCATTTAACAGAAAAAATGATAAGGCTGTCATTTGTTTTTTAGCAATGCCATCGATCCTTGGAACGTTATTGGGGTCTTAGTTCCAAAATTATCCTATGGATCTACACAAGTCGTGTAGTCGCAATAATCAGTCTAACACTTGTTTTTGCATGTGTTGTCTGGTAGACAAATACGGAGCAACTACATCAGTGCTACGTGAAATAAAATACATAGAATAGCATGTGTAGGGATTGGCTCAAGTGGCTCAATGCGTACTACACGTTGGGTCTGGCTCCTTTACTTCTACGGAAGATTAGCAGAACACAGTTCTCCATCCCTCATCCCACTTTTCCCAACGACTTTTATAACTATGGATAACTACACTACAAATTCATTGACAAGACTTAGAGTTATTAAAGTGTCAAATAAAGTGGTTCGGAAGATCTCTACTCACTTTGTTCAATTGCACGAAAGTCCAGCATAATGAAAAACTACATCAACAGATAGTGTAGCGAACATCAACAAATTCACAAATTCGAGAAACCGAACTTAAAGTTATCCAAAGATTCAAATAGATTTTGACATGGGAGATTCCCTTTCTTTGTCCGATTTCACCCAAAATTTTCCAAACTAAAGCAAACCATTATATACTTAGTACCAATAAATTCGAATAAAACATCTTAAATTAATTGAAGTATCGAATAAACAGTTGTTCGAGTCCCATGGTCCTAATTTTTATTCAAAAGTTTTGAGAAGAATGGTCGCTACAACAACATCATATTAGAATTAAAAGTTGTTTTCAAATAACTACTACACCTCCTATCTAACTACTACACCTACACCCTCCTTTCATTTTTCAAACTTTGCGCCTTCATATGTTCAAAATGTTTTAAGATTATAGCGTTGTTCCGAATTGATAAACAAAATTAATATAGGCGAGCGCCACTTGTGACGAAACCTACATTCCTCAATGAAACATGAGCGACACAACAAATGTTATCAATCGACACCCAACCCGGTCTTTGAAAAAATTAAAAAAACCGGATAGTTTAGTTTTTATACCTTTTTCTTTTTGATGTTTGGCCTTATTCTTCTTATCAACTTTCCGTTTTTTTGGTTTGACCACTTCCTCAACAATTTCTTCCATATCACTGTCACTGTCATCATGGACATCAGAATCACTTTCATCCGGAATCCATTTACTTTTTGAACTTTTTTTTGCATTTTCTATTTCCGGTGGTATTAAAACAGCACTTTCTTCATTTATCTGTTGAACCTCTATTTTAAAAAAAATTAGATTATAGTTTAATCCAATACTTATGCAAAAAAAAAGCAAACCTGGTTCGACATAATCCTCCATTTGTGGCGCTTGCATAGGTTGTTGATTTTCGTCCGTACAAGTATCCAAATTGAATTTTTTTAATTTGATCGTTATTAAATCATCTGACAAAGACGTTATCTTATTTAATCTAATACATTCATTAAATCCTACAGGTTTTTCAGCAGCTCTGTAAATAAGTTAAACTATTTAATTTTCCATTTGATGATGTTTAAACTTATACCTCAATTCTCCATCCTCCGCTAAAGCTGTTTTAATTAATTCTACAACTTTTTTTGCTCTTTTTCCAGCTTTATTGGCACATTGTAGTAATAATTGTGAATTTGTTAAAGTTATGCCACCTAAATGTAAACCACAGAGTTCCTTATATGAATTTAAACCAAATACCATGCTTGCTTCGGCAACTTTTTCTTCAAGAGCAGTTGGATCTGCAACGGATATTAATCCTTTACCGAAAATTGCATATGAAACACAAACAGGATAATGATGTAATGGAATGGGTATTGGATCCTTTTCTGCATGTGTATGAATTATAACTTCATCCCCTGACGTCGTAACATCGGGACGTTTGAAATGCGCCAATGCCGAAAGAGCGGCAACAGATGCACAATCTTTAACAATTACACAAAAACATAATAATCAAATGTTTTAATAAGATAACGTAATAATAATACCAATTATGTTTCCCTCATGATTCAATACATTTATATCCACCCTTAAGTTCCAAACCTTATCATCGGCAACAATACAAAGTGATTCCAAGTCTATCGCTCTTGAATCTTTTAAAGCTCGTTCTAAAATTCGATTTACATGAACTGTTAAATCTGTCTGTCGTCCTGCTTCAAAATGTGGAGCTGCCATTGGCCCAATTTCAACATTTATGTGTAATAACCCTTCATTGGGTCTCGATGATTTTGGTTGCATGACATCACAAGAAACTTGAGCTAAAACTCTGGTTTCACCGAGAGAAACATGAACGCTACCCCAGGCATTACCAAAATTTATTCTTAAATTGCGAAATTCTGTCAAACTTCGTCCATCAATCCGCTAAAAAAATTTATATTTAAAATGTTTCACTATTAAATGGTTACAAATAATACTTTTCCTTCTTCAATACATCTATTAATAAATGTTTTTTCACAATTCGTTAAAAGTAGTTCTTTCATAATTAATAAATGTTTTTTATTTTATAAAAACGTGCTATATGTTTGTTTACAACTTTTAGATGTTTAAAATTTTGTGACATTTAACAGGCCGTTGTACGCTATAATAAACAAATTAAGTTTTAAAGAAGTGTTCACATAATAGATATGAACTGAGACGTTGCGTTCGAATTTAGGTAGAATACGTTTACGTATTTTTACGTTACACGCCAAATTAAAAAACACGTTTGTAATATCTCAATCAATTTCTTTTTTATCTCATCAATTATAAATTAAAAACAATTGAATAATTTAAAACGAAAAACATGTTAAATGTTTTCTCCATAGTTGTGCTAATTTTTATAAAATGAATGAAAATAATTACGAGAGTAATTTAAATTTATTGGGTTATTTTCAGTGATTTTAAGCCACACTAAGACAAAAGCGGAGCTGATAGAGAACTGTTTCCCTGACTCCTCATCATTGCAACTGTGGTTATATGTTTCTCAATAAGACAGTGTCCTGTGATGAAACCCACAACCATGATGATATCTCGTCGATTCGATTATATTAGTTGATCTAACCATATATGCCTTAGATCAAGCCAGAACTGCCTAGTTATTATACAATAGGTACCGTCCCTTACTACATTACATTATACTTCAACCAGTCTACCGTTTCTTTTATAGCAGTGAGTTCAGTCTGAAAGAAAGTGTAGTTATGGGGTAGGCAAAACGAAAGGATAAAACCTAGTTCCGTTTTGAAGTTGACATCACTTGTATTTGTATACTTAAGTATACGGCATGGAAGTTCCTGAATATGTCCTGGTTAGTACAAAATCTAGCACTGTATTTTGTGGTTGACTTAAATAACCATTAAATTGGAAGTATTGATATGCGGATTTTTTTTTATAGTTCGGGTTAATCACTTAGGTTATAAACATCTAATGCTTTATAGGACTGGAGCGATAGTGTCAATGTACAGCTGATTTAAAAGCATGGGTAGCAGGGAAAAATATTTTTTGGTAATCGATTTCACCAGTATCCAGAACGTGAAAGGAATGAGTTATTATAGCTAGATGTTCTCACATATGAGACCTCCAATGTATGCTTATGGGAATGCAACGATTATCTTGTGGCTCAGGAAAATCTACGTAAGTAGATCATTAGGTATTAAATCATTAACTTTCTTAGAGCATTTACCGTAATAGTATCTGTAGAATAGTGTGAGAGCTCCAATCACTCTTCTATGATGCAGCGAATCCATACCCGATGTTATCATTGGATCATCAATCAGTTTCAAAGCACGTCTGTGAACTCTGTCGACAAAATTTAAAGAGGTTTTTTGTGCTGTAGCCCATCAATGGGAGTCGAATTCGAGGATCGGTCGTATACATACTTTATCGATCGTTGTAATTTCAGATGGAGGGAAAAACATTTCACAGCGACGTAGGAAGCCAAGGCGTTGGGATCCCAATTTTGCCACGGAAAGAACATGATCATGTCATTTTAGTTTGTGATTGATATTAGCACCCACTAGTTTAAGCGTTGCCTAGCTTACTATTGGTTGCCTGGAAAACGTTGCATTGCAGCTATATAGCGAGGTTCTATGGGACAAAACGCACGACCTCGTCTTCATAGAATTAAATGTCACAAGGTTTCGTTTACCTCTATCCAGGATTAATTCAAGATCTACATCCAAGGATTCAACCATTTTTCTACGATGACAATTGGTAGTTTGACTAGATGGCTATTTTTTTAAAAGAATAGGAATGGAAGATAGTACTGTCGTCGGCAAAGCTATATATTGGGTTTGTGGTGATTGATAACAAATCGTTGATAAAGATTAGAAAAAGGGTTGGTGATAGAACCGAACCCTGAGAAACATCGGCTTGAGTTGGGAATTTGTCCGACATGGCACGAAGAGAATTCAAGAATTTGTAACATTGTACTTCCATTAGTCTTCGACTCCATTTTGAAATGGTGGTTGTTTAATATATGTTCAAATTCAAGCTGTTGTTGCGATACATGAGGTTCTAATTTTGGTGTAACCTCATTTAACACTGCACATTTTTTTTTAATAAAATGTGTTGTAAATTAGGAAATATAATATGTGTCACAACAACACATAAAAACCTTTTATAAGACCATGATCCCACAACAACGTTCGACCTAAGGTGTTGATGGAAGCAAATATGTTTTTTTTATGTTATATATTTTTTTAGATTTTTTTTTAGAAGGGAGAAACAATATATCCTATCACATATAAAATATGACATAGGCCAATATTTCATGATAGGATAGAAAAAATAAAAATAAAAGAAGAGGTAAACAGAAAATGAAATCAAATACTTGACAATTAACTGACAATTAATTGTTATAGACTAAGAGCCAGTGACCGGCAGACTTACGGTATTTTAACAAACACCATATTGATGCTAGGTATAGTTTTTCACCTGCCGTAGTTGAAATGGGTATTCACTATCCCCGCCGATGGTTCCTTTGGGCGTGTCCGCAAGTCAAAAAACGTAAAAATTGACTTCAAAAACGTGATTTCAGCATGTCTGCCGTTTTAATATCTTAAAGTATACAATCTTTTTTGATTAAAAAATTCAATGGCAGACACCTACTCCGGCTCCGAGTATTTTTTTTTAAATTTCAAAGTTTTAAAATTTCATGAAAATTTACTTTATTTCAGCAAAGCTAAAATTTGTATATGTTATTTACATTATTATTATATATATATATATATTTTAGGAAGCTCACACAGGGCGATTCCAACATGCGGGCACACGCTATAATAAGGTTTTCTTTGTCTAAATGGGAATTTTTACGTTTTTTTACTTGCGGACACGCCCAAAGGAACCATCGGCGGGGATAGTGAATACCCATTTCAACTACGGCAGGTGAAAAACTATACCTAGCATCAATATGGAGTTTGCTAAAATACCGTAAGTCTACCGGTCACTGGCTCTTAGACTAAAAATTATTTCACAATTAATTGACAATTATTTGACAATATACTGACAATTAATTGACAATTTATTGATCTATGAATTGTAACTTACTTGTGAATTAACTATCAAATAATTGTCAGTTAATGGACAATTAATTGACAGTTAATTGAAAATAAATTGTCAATCAATTGTCAATTAGTTTTCAATTGATTGTCTATTAATTGATAATTAATTTATAATTAATTGACACCAAGATTTGCAGGCTTTGTTCGAAGGAGCTGGAGCCTAAACACTTACTATTCGGAATCACGGTACTTCAGTTATATGAAAGTTGCCTAAGAGAGGTTTGGTAGAAAATCCAGTTCGCAAGAGCCTTTTCTTCACAGTTACCTTTTCCTCATTTATAAGATGACGAGTTTGTCTGGCAGATACGGGGAAAGTTTGATTTTTAACGGGTTTTAACGGTTTCTTGCCGAAAGGTCGGACATCGAAAAGGAGCGAAATATCCTCCAAAATTCGAGTGGACATTGTTCTCAGAACACCATGCGTAAACATGTAGCCCAATATTTGCACTTTTTCGTGTTTAAATCTGATGATCAAATCGTGCATCTAACATGTATTACGGTAGCGTCCATTGCTTTTCTTGCTCGCTTCCCAAAATTTAGTCTGCGCAATTCAGTTTACTATTCAGAACAATGTTGAGGTATTTTACTCAGTGTTGCAAAACGAAAAAAAAATTCGTAACGTTATGCGTTTCGTTTTTATAACATTATATTTATTTTTTCGGTACGTTATTTCGTTTTGAAACAGAAAAATATTATATTTCGTTATGTTATAACGTTATAGTTACGTTATTTTAAAAATAAATGTTATGTCTAAAACTAACCTATTTAAATGCACAAAAATCGAAAATCTCTAATGAACAGTTACTTTTTGCATGCAAAATTAGGAAAATATTAATATAAAATTAATATTTTTCAAATTTTGTATGCAAAAAGTAGTAAATCGTAGTAAAATAAAATTAAATAATCAAATACATGAAAAAAATTTGCATCTAGCATAAAAATATTCCTTCTTAAAATTATTCAAAACACCTGTAATGCAGAAACGGCTAGTGCAGACTTGAAATTACTTCAAATATACTTAAAATTTTACAAAATGTTCATTATTTTGTTACAAATATCAAACAATTTTATAATTACCAAAACTTTTAGTTCAAGCGTCCACAGAAACTGAAAAAGAGCAGATAAGTTGGATTTTATACAACCGATTTTTGCGCTTTTATTTCCATATAATTATACAAAAAGTATACCAAAAAAACGAAATAAATATTAACGTTATCGTTACGTTTTACGTTATTGTAACGCAATTTCATTTTTAAAACGTTATGAAAGTAAATATTACCAATAACGCTATTTCATTTCGTTATTTCGTTTTTGCGTTACGTTTCGAGTAACGTTTTGCAACACTGATTTTACTTGTTTTGCTAGTATTAAAATATGTACCTTCATTTAAATTTCTAGATGATTTGACCAATATAGAGGAGACCTTGTACTTCATGGTGAAAAAAAAGAAAGGCAGGATTTATTCCTAGTCTTCATCTTTTGGTTTAAGTCATTAATGTTGATGTCACAGAGAAAACAAAGATGAACGTTAATCAATCGTTCCCGCGATTTTGAAAGGACATTCCTTCCTGATGAAATTATAAGTTTAATGTCTTTGGGTGTCGATTAAAAATTCAGCGAGTAGGGTATCATTTGAAAAAGCACCTCATTTAGAACACATTGCAATTTTTTTTAGAATTTTGCGATGCACAGTTTTTGAGTTATTGTCAAAAAAGTGCGGCAAAAGTGCAAAAAGTGCGGGGGTGGAGAGGGTAAAAGAAAATCTTTTTTGACCCAAGCGAGTGGGGTATCAGCTGAAAGAGCACCTAATTTAGAACACTTTGCAATTTTTTTTAGAATTTTGGGTTTACAGTTTTTGAGTTATTGTCAAAAAAGTGCGAATTTCAGACCGCCCCCCCCTACATTTCGACACTGTGTAGTGACTCTTTATGAGCTCACTATATTTCATTATTAAAAAAAAGTACAAGGTATATTTTTTTAATAATGAAATGCAACGATAAGCAAAATATGCTTGGCGTGTGCAAGCGAGCACCGGAAAGCAAATAATATATTTGGTATGTGAGGTGTCAGATATAAATGCTTAGCTCTTTGAAATAAAAATATGTATCACTAAAATAAGTACAGTATTTTATAAGACGATAAAGTGTACACACCTTTAAATAAATATAATTCATTTAATTCAAATAAACCCTAATAAACATAAATAAAGTGCTTTTATTATATGTTAATAAGAGATCTCGACCGTTGATAAGAGATCTCGACATCGTGTAACATAGCGAATCTGTGCATTTATGAATTTCTGAAGTGATGCCTTTTGTGACTTTGTGAAAATTTTCAATAAAACAGGAACCTCTAACTGCAGAGGTCTATTTTTAAAACAAATTGATAAAAAAGATTCCAAAGATTCTAAATTTGTTAACTTTTTAAAAATATTAGTATCCAAACGGCCGTTATAACGGTTTTAAAAAATCAATTTTTCTTAGAAAAAAGGCTCTAGTTCCTTAACCACGTATCGGATTTTGCTGATTCACGAACTCGTCCGAGATATTAATACACACATGCACAGAAAATTTTTTTGATCTGCCTCAACAAATGCGACTGTGAGAGTGCCGGTCGTTTTCGTTATATCTCATATCGTTTATATATATACATATATATATATATATATATCGTCGCTTTAATAATGAAACAACGTATACTATTTATACGTTGTTTTTATATAATTGGTGCGCTGCATTCCCCATAAGGGTATCTTTGAATTGGCGTTTTTACATTTTCGAATTATTTTATGACTGGGGGTAAAAATTAATAAATTATAAATTAACGTCCATGCAAATGCATGCGCACATCAAACTTTAAACTCAAATATCTCGAAACTATACTTTTGCGTATACGCCATTTCATTATTAAAGCGACGATATATATATATATATATATATATATATATATATATATATATATATATATATATATATATATATATATATATATATATATATATATATATATATATATATATATATATATATATATATATATATATATATATATATAAAATTCTTTTTGTTTGTTTTTTCGTCTCCACTTATCATATGTAGTCGTTTGGCACAAAAAATTTTCCGTAATCCCGAGATAAAGCCCATTGCAATAGGTAGATTTTTATATGAAATCTACCTAAAAACTAAACGGAAATATGTTCAAAAAATTTTTCGATTTCAAAAACAATTTTTGTTACTAAGTTAAGAATAAACGAAATTTGAATAAAGTTAATTAAAATTTAAATCTAAAAAATTAATTTATTATATAATTATAGCTATTTCCTAAATAAGCTGAATCGTTTTGAATATTCAGAAGATTTGAAGATTTCTTTATAAACAACATAACCAAAATACTACAAAACAATATTTAAAAACACGGATTTATCAACATATAAATGATAGTAAAGATAACATTAACAAAATTGGAAAAAGTGCTTTATCGGAACATTTACATGAAAATAATCATAATTTTTCTTTGGAAGATGTAGTTATTTTAAAAAAAGAAAAACCATTTCAGAAAACGTAGTATTTTGGAAATGTTGTTTATAAAGAAATCTTCAAATCTTCTGAATATTCAAAACGATTCAGCTGAAATGAAAAATGGCAAAAAATTTTCTAAATCCCTCGTTCGTTGATAAATTCTCATAATTTTTTGAAAAATTCCTCAAGCAAGTGGTATTGATAAAAGCCCTCGGCCTACGGCCTCGTGCTTTTATCAATATGCTTGCTTTCGAAATTTATGGCAAAAAATTGTTTCGAATTTTCACCGCCCTTGGGAAATTACAACTGAAAATTTTTTGCCTTAGTTTTATTTTAATTTAAACCAATGAAATTCTCTAAAATGTAATGACATCATTCAATTTCACCAATAACATTTGAATTATACTAATAACAAATATTTATACGTCTAGCCTACTGGGATATAAAAAACGTGCTTTTATGAATATACTTACTTTTGAAATTTTTAGCAAAAAATTATTTCGAACTATCACCGCCCTTGGGAAATTGCAACTGATAATTGCATATACAATTAAATTTTCATATTAAAGATTAGCATGAATGATGTTAACATTATTCACTAAAAGAAGGGAGGTGTAGTGAGTCTTTATGAGTGAACTCATATATTTCATTATTAAAGAAAAGTACAAGGTATATTCCTTTAATAATGAAATGCAACGATAAGCAAAATATGCTTGGCGTGTGCAAGCGAGCACCAGGAAGCAAATAATATATTTGGCATGTGCGGTGTCAAGTATAAATGCTTAGCTCAATAAATCAATTTGAAATAAAAATATGTATTATTAAAATAAGTACAGTATTTTATAAGACGATAAAGTGTACACACCTTTAAATAAAAATAATTCGTTTAATTAAAATAAACCCTAATAAACATAAATAATGTGTTTTTATTATATGTTAATAAAAGATCTCATCAACTGATTGACAGCAAAATTTGTTAAAATTCACAGAGCTAGGTAGTTTGGTAAATTTTGAATGAAAATTATAGCGAAGTCTCAAATAATTATATTTCTGTGTGTTTGGGAACGGGGGTGGAGAGGGTAAAAAAAAATCTTTTTTGACCCAAATGAGGTGTCATTTGAAAGAGCACCTATTTAGAACACATTACAATTTTTTTTAGAATTTTGCAATGCACAGTTTTTGTGTAATTGTAAAAAAAGTATTTTTTGTATGTAGAACCACAACCCCCCTAAATTTCGACCCTTGATTGACAGAAAAATTAATCCAATTTAAACCATTTACAAGCTGGTGTAATTGAATCTTTCTTGAGTTTCCATAAACAGCTATGGATAAGATTTAACCTGAAGTAATATTGTTTGTGTCATTTTTGATCAATGATTGTAATTTACTATTGACATTTACGATTAAACATTTATTTTTTATACGTCTATCTATGGTCTGGCAATATAAAAACATTACAACACAACTTTTTGTCAATTATTTTTGATATTGTGTTCATTCACATTCACGGAACCCTTGGCGAGCGAATTTTATTCGCACTTGTCTGACTTTTTATCTTTGTCATTAGGTTTTTTAATCGAAAATAAAATTTTTTCAGACGCCTCCTAAAAGATTCGTTTTGGTGAAAAAACACGAGTGCATTTTTTTTAAATAAAAGAACACGTGCCGCAAAATCATCAAAGTTGATTTTTTGATAAAATCGTAGATTTTTAAATAAATATCTCATGAAATATGCAAATTTAAAATGTCATGTAAAAATTCCGTCCTGTTACTATTAATAAAAAGTTCCGTCCTGTTACTATTAATAAAAAAATTAATATTATATTAATATATATTAATTAATTAATATTCAGATTTTATTATTAATTTTATTAATAATAAAATCTGAAATTTATATTTTTAATAAAAGTTGTTAGAAAAATTATATTACTTTTAATTATTAAATTTAATAATTGATTAACTATTAATAAAAGTTGGTTTTCATTGACAGTCCTTTTTCCATTTTTTCTGCTGCCATAATTAAAGTCAGTAGTAGTAGTAGTAGTAAGTTAGCAGTATTAAAGGCAGTGAGCCATAGTAACCATATCAGTTGATTTCTATGGTAACAAGATCTTTGTCACTGTAGTTGGGTAATAACAACATAAATGATCTTACCTTACGAGTTTTCCTTACATAGATGAGTTTGTAAAGTTTCTGTCAAAATTTTATACAAATATATCGTAAATTTTCTTTCTTATAGAATTTCAATGCTATTCGTCTTTAAAATAAATCGTTAATTGGCAAAGAACTGATTTCCTGTCGAAATGTTATTGTAAATTGGAACCCTGAAACCCCAAACCAAAATACAAACTGATCTTAATTAGGTGTTTACAGCCATCTGTTCTAGAAACCCCTAAAGTTCGACCTACACGTTGTCGTTATATTATGATCTTTACATACATGCACAAATGTTATTTTTTATTCAAAAACGAATATAAATTTAAACGAATCATTAAATGTTTGAAAAGTATTAAATTTCTATAAATTCTTTTTTAATATTGTATAAATATATAATAGCTTCAATATTCTAAAAATAAAATTTACGAAATATTTGTGATATTTTTGATTTGCATTTTAGTTGGGATATGAAAGGAAATGAAATTATTTAAACAGATAAACTTTTTGATTGCAGATCGAAAATGAGAAAAACAAAATAATTTATAAATAAAATATTTATGTTTAAGACTCAACCTATAACATAAACATTCCGTTATTGAAAAACCACCAACAAAATCTAATGACAAGATACATTTTCTTAAAAAATTTTCATATATAAATTAAGAATTAAAAGAATAAAACGAAAACTGGTAGATATATAAGATCGTAGCTGAAACGATCTTCTTGCTTTTTTTTAAATCTTTGGTGTATCACATTTTGAGAAATAATAATTATTTTTGTTATTCTTGTGTGAGAAAATATACTTTTTTTTTGTTGAAAACTCAAATTTGCCAAATTAAATTAACTAGTTACTTTATTCACCTGGCGCCCCCACTATATTATTTTAATCTTTATACATTTTCTAACTTTTTCAATTTGGCGATCTCAGTTAAAAAGAGAAGCATTAGTGAAAATACAAGTAAAAAGAAGATGTAGGAATATGGATATATCATTTAGTATTCAGTAGTCGTTTTAAATTAAAAACTTCATTGAAAGCAACTAAAATAGACTGATATCGTATTTAATGCGAAAAACGTCAAATTATGGTTGTTTATTTTATTGTCACAGATTTTGTATGCAATGGATTTATGATTTTATATTGAAATTTCTCGTTTACAAGATTCTTCTATCTTTTGAGACGTTATATTATGTTTTGGTATCTTATGCTAAGTTTTGCTGAGTTATGTTTTAACGACAACACATTCATGAATTGCATTGGTTTTGTTCTACCTTTCTTAACCAAAATATAAGCATTGACACAGTTTTAACTCATTTAAGAGCCGAAAAAAAAATTCAAAATGTTTGATTTTCAAGTACGACTTAAAACGATTTGACTTTTAAGACTAAGCCGTTTGGATTCGTCCTCATCGAACCATATACACAATAAACAAGCATTGGCTATAATTCATTTATGATTGTGTTCTGGTGTTACAATCCATCTACATAATTATATGTGTTCTTTGTTAGTAAAACTACATAAAAAATCTTATTTTATTTCTGAAACGATTACGTGCCAAGCAAAAAATTGTTTATAAAAATAAAAATTTATATGTTTTATAGTTTGATGCTGCCAAAAAATCTAAAGCAACTGTTTTATTTTAATTTACGTTTAATTATTTAAAAAAAAAGAAAGTATATCGAAATTATTTTATTTATTAAGTTAAATGCATTTACTTAATTATGATTTTATAAGGCTAATAGGATAGTAAGTAAATAAAAGTTACTTGTTAAAGCAGTTATCGATGTTAATTTTTAAGGCCGCTATATAAATCAAATCAGCAGAATAATTTGAAGTTTGAATTATAGAATATGCTTCGTAATATTAAATGAACGCCAAATTACCGTTTGAAAACTATTGTGTATGTTCAATTTTCAGGCGGCGGAAGCAACAAAAACATATTTATAAATATTTAATGAATGTTTTGCTCAACAATTTTGATTTTGCTACTTTTTCAAGGTTTTTGTTGATCGAAGTTCTCTTCTTTAAGGGATTGAATAGCTAAGTACAAGGTACTGTCCCGCATAGAGGGATCAGTTTTTATTGATTTGTAATTTTTTTTTATCTATGGAGGTGACAGCCCCGCGCACTCCAGTCCCTTCTATTGACATACGAGTAAACGTGAGATATCACACACCACTGACAATAACAGTGAGATATATTACTAGCCAAGGTTTTATCTTAGTAGTACTGGCGCATGATCATTTCAGCCCTCAATCTTAACTGTAGAATATTTTTGATAAAAGCACCCTATTACTTGCTTGAAGAAACGAGCCTTTCTTTAACTCTATATCTGGGCTTAAGAGATTTGAGACTGAGGATTACGCATAGCCTTTATTTCTGTATGCGGTTGCCTCAACCTCCCCTTGAGGGTGGATATGGTGAATATAACGAATTCTGAAATTGATTCAACAGCTGTGCAGGCACAGAATGGTGTAGTCAAGGCAAGCGCAAGTAATATTTATGTGAAAATTAAAAATAGTTCAATTCAAATACGTCTATTTTGAAATGCAAAATTCATGATTCATTCGAACGCCATTTTTTTCTTTTTGTCTTTTACTGCAGTAAAACCAAACAAAGGGTGCGTTTACAATTCACTTGAGTGTCTGTCCTATCGACAACATTGGTTTGTTACTTAGCTGATTTCCCATTTATTTTTACTCCAAAACGATTTTTTCGATTTCTATGATGAATTAGATTTTTGGATATGTGTTAACCTCGGGCGTTTCCTCTAAAAATCAATTTTTTACTATTTTAATAGTTGAAACATTTTATTTCACGTTCTAAAATTTAATAAGACGCGTCAATTGATGTGCATAACACCTAGAGCATGTACATTATAGGTCATTTACGGGTCGGGCGTTAAGTGTTTTTTGGAAATTTTAAATTTCTTAAACGCAGTTCATTTTTGTGTCAATTCTCAAATTTTGATGTTTTTCATTTTTAGTTGAGATATGCAATTTTAAATGTTGTGTATTAGGAATTATTTTATGTGTCACAACAATACATAGACACTTTTTAAGACCTAGGTGACACAACAACATGCGTTCTCAAATATTTGGTGGATGCTGTTTTAAACCTTTGACGAAACTTTTGCCACTAAACCGAAATTGTTTTTTTTATATTTTTAAAGTCTCTCTCCACTACAACCTATAGAGTGAAGCGATTTTCATGAAAACGATTTTAGTAGTTTTTAAGGTAAGACGTGAGAGGGAACACCATGCAAGAGAACATACAGGCTTGTCCGCGAATCAATTTTGAGAATAAACTGACTAGTTTTTGGGATAAATCAAACAAAGTGGCTCATTTTGTTTTTCAAGTTTTTCGAAATAGCCATCTTTGAGACTTTGGTAAAAGATGAAAACTTATATGGCAAGTAACTAATTAGTTCTTGAGCGATATTATACAAAATGGTAGGAGTCTTCCAAACATTTGTTTTTTCTGTTGAAACTCAACCGATCACCACAACTAATATTTAGCGTAACTCCAGATATGTCAAATCGTTTTTTTGTTTGTTTGTTTTCCTCTCTTTGTCTCAGAAAGAAACAGTTATGTCTTGCCATAGACGTGCGTTCATTTGATTCAAAATTGTACAATAATTGCAAATCGTTTTTATATATGTAAGAAAAAACCTACCACTAAAATAATAATTTCTCCCTCTCTGCGACTGTATAAAAAAAGGAAAAAAATGACGTTTTGGATTTCATTCTAACAAAACAAATAACTTTTGATATTTTTTCAATGAAAAATAAATTTGTCCATAATGAAAAAAGTTTGACAGCAAGTTTTCATAATATACTTTAAGAATATTAACATAACTTAAATATTTGTTCGTGTCGTTAGAAAATATTGCTTGTCCATTATAAAATATTTGAGTTAAAAATCACTGGAAATAACACAATAAATTCAAATTGCTCTCGTAATTATTTTCATCCATTTTATAAAAATTAGCACAACTATCAAGAAAACTTTTAATATGTTTTAGCATTTGTTTTTAATGTATAATTTTTTTTTTTTAATAAAATGTGTTGTGTAGTAGGAATTACAATATGTGTCACAATAACACATAAAAACCTTTTAAGACCAAGGTCCCACAACAACATTTTTTTTTTTTTATTGGAAGTTAGGCATGTTTAGTGTTAATATAATTATTTATACATTAATGTCTCTGAATATCCGAAGATACCATGCCAACTAGGGATTATAATCAATTGAGAATTAAGTTTCTTTTAGAAATTTATGAACGTCGACTTTGAACTTTTGAGGGTTAAAGTTATCAGGGAAAACCCACGAAGGTAATGAATTCCAGAGATGAGAGACTCTGTTGAAAAAGTCGCGCTGGAAGGCTACAGTTCTACATCTAATTATTTGAACCGTAAAAGGATGGGCCGCTACCGATGCTCTGGTATGACGCGATAGGTTTGCAGGCTTAGGTAAAATCGATTTGATCTCTTCAGAAACCCGTTCATCCATGATATATTTGTAGAAAATCGTCAAATCAGCAACATTTCTTCTATGCTGCAAGGAATCAAGGTCATTGGTAAGATTTGAATTACCAATCAATTTAACTGCTCTCCGCTGTACAGAATCAAGACACTTCAAACTACATAAGTATGCTCCACCCCATATGTGAGAACAATATTCCATGCAGGGACGTATAAAACATTTGTATATTAAAAGAAGTTGTTCGCTACTGAAAAACTTACGACATCGTCCTAAAAACCCCAATTTTTGAACAGCGCTTTTTGCTAGGGTAAAAATATGAGAATTCCATTTCATATTATTTTCAACCTCAACTCCTAGAAGTTTCACGGACTCTTTCTCTATCAAAACGTTGGAATCAAACTTCAATGGAAAAGGGTTAGGTGTTGATAATCTTGAAAAATGGCAAACTTGTGTTTTGGACGTATTGAATTCAACACTGTTAGTAACACCCCAATCAATAGTTTTAAGATCAACGTTTAATGAATCTATCAAATTTGATCTACAGTTATTAAGCGCTAAAGGTGAATACGATCTAGGTGCAACATGAGATGCATGAAGAGTGCTATCATCAGCAAAACTATGAATAGGATTAATTGTTGAAACCAACAAGTCATTAATATAGATAAGAAAAAGAGTTGGGGACAAAGCGGAACCTTGAGGAACTCCTGCATTAGTCGAAAATACATCCGATGAAATACCGTCAACATTGACTCGAAATTTTCGCTCAGATATAAAGCTTTGGATCCAGGAAATTAGTGGCTCATCTAAACCATAGCATCTCAACTTGCATATAAGATTTTTGTGCCAAACTTTGTCAAATGCTTTGGAAATATCAAGAGCAACACCGAAAGTCTCACCAAAGTTTTCAAGGGATTTGTTCCAAAGATGAGTAACAAACGAAAGCAAATCTCCTGTTGCTCTTCCTTTTCAGAAGCCGTATTGTCTTTCATTAAGAAATTTGGAAGACTCTAAGAAGCTCGTTAAATTAAAATTTATATATTTCTCAAAAACTTTAGACACTACTGACAAAATTGAAATGGGTCTGTAATGGGATGGGTCAGTTTTGCTACCCTTTTTTGTTACTGGCTGTTCACTAGCAATTTTCCATATTACAGGAAAAATCCCTTTCTTATAAGACAAATAAAATATTTTAGTGAGGATAGGTGCTAGCTCCCTAGCAAACGTTTTAAGTATAATTGGAGGAATATTATCAGGCCCAGATGCCTTGTTGGTATTAATTTGTAACAGCATTTTTCGAATAATGTTTTTACGAAAAATTATTCGCTTCATTTTGAGCGATGCTTTAGGAATAGGTCTAGGTTGGAAATTGGGTTCGACTAAGGTAGAATTTATAGAAAAAATATGTCCTAGCAAATTAGCCTTTTCTTTTGGGTCAATAATAGGTACATCTCTATCAATAAGAGGAGGAAGAGAAGATTTACAGAAATTGCCTTGGATAGCCTTAGCGGCTTTAAAGAAGTTACGCGATCCAGTTGGGTGCTCGGCAAATTTAGAAGCTTTTTGCAAATTAAATAGATTTTTCTCTCCATCTATTAGTTTCCTACATAAATTCCTCTCTTTTCGATACTCTCTAAGGTTTTCATCAGTTTTGTTTTGAAAAAACTTTCGAAAAGCCTTTTTTTAGCTTTGATTGCTTTTTTGCATTTACTCGAAAACCATAGATCAACCTTCGGAATGATCAACTTATTAGGAATAAATCTACGCATACCTTCACCTATAATTTCAGAAAAATTAATAGCAGCAATGTTTGGATCTTGGCCAGTAAGACAACTAGGTTTCCAAGGAAAGCGTTTGAAGAAGATTTTAAGTCCTTGCCAATCCGCCGCTTTGTAATCCCAAACAAGACGGGGATTCGCTTTAAATTGTTTAGGAATTTGTATATTTAATTTAGTGGAGATCAAATTATGATCTGACCCACCTAAAGGCTCTGATACTTTAAATTGTACTAAGCATGGATCATTTGTCAAAAATAAGTCAAGTAAGTTGCTACTTTGTCCAGGAATGTCAGGAACTCTGGTAGGCTGGTCTATTATCTGAGTGAAATTATGATAAAGAGCAAAGAGCTCAGCCTGTTTACCTATCTCATCAGTAGAAGAGCTGTGTATGAGCCATCCTTTATTATGAACATTAAAGTCCCCTAGAAGAATAAACTTAGCATTAGGATACTGAGCTAACATACGTTCAAAGGTGTTGATCAAAGGACGTAAATCTTTCTTTTTTTGTTTTTTTATATTTTTGTTAAGGAATGGGTAACTAAACAAAAAATCCTATTACTGACAAAATATGACATAGGCCAATATTTTATGATAGAATAGAGAAAATAAAAGTAAATTAAAAAGTGAATAGCAAATTTTTACAAAAATTTACTTTACTTTACTTTACATAAATTTAATAAAAAACTTTGTGGTAGTAATTAAAAACAAATCAAAATGAAGAAAAGAGAAATTGAATATTGTTGTATAAATCTCCTTTGATTTATGATAGATTTAGTAACAATAGATTAAGAAAATAATAAAAATACAAATTATCCAAAGTCAACAAAATTAATAAATAAAATTAAATTGAGTAAATTGTTAATTATGCTAAAATTGCATAAATTGAAATAATCGAATAAATCAAATCACAACAAATCAAATAATATAAATTATTGATTTTAGTTTTAAATAAAGGAGTGAAGTTTTAGCTCGTAGACAGAAAAGTCATAATCTAAGTTTGGGAGAGCTAAGTTTTAGTTTTAAGAACCGATAGCTGATTTTTAAGTAATTCTAATTTCGAGTACAGTCCAAGTTCAAGTGATCCTCATCAAGATAAATAATAATTCTAACTTAAAAATAAATCAAAATTATGATAAAAGTTATAATTAAAATTATATAAAAATAAGTTAATAATAGTTTGAAAATATTAAATAAGTGTTTTAGTTAAAAGTTTTGAGAACCATCCACAGGTAAGCACCACGTATACTGTATGTACATGTTAAAATAACATTACAATATGACAGATGTGACATTGACTAGAGATGTTAAAATACGGTATTTTATTTTTTTTGTATAATACAGCGTATTATACATTGTATAATACAAAATAAAATACCGTATATTCTGTACAAAAGTGCAATAGCCGACATACAGTGTTAGTGGTATAACAACAAAAAATTACTTCCATCACCATTTTCAATCACAACTAATCCATTTTTTTCTAAATATCTGCCCCGACATTTGGATTTCTTATCGTTATCTTTATTTATATTTCTTAAACAAATGCTAATAAGATCTATTTATTCATCTGATTCTGCTTGGTTTCAATATTAATCACTTTCATTCGCGTCGAGCTATTGGATTTATGTTTTTATTTAAATTGAAGACTTCTCATTTTCCATCGGTAAACTGTTGGATATTTAAATTATGATTTTTCACATAAACAAGTTTACGCCTCGCCTCGTTGATTTGTAAGACAAATACTTCTTGCAGTATGAGTTAGGCTGCAGATTGAAAAAGATTTTTCTGTTACAGTGGAATATGCGGAACGATGAAACATTCCGAAGAGCCACAAACTATTTGCCACTAAGTTAAACAATCAATATATCTGCCATCGGTTTCAGAATGTGAGTTTTGAGATTTGAGTGTTTTAGTTAATCAATTTTAATGTATAGAAAGAGGACTACTCAAAGATGTAAAAGTGAATTACAGTCCATGAGTTCATAGCTCATAATGAGTGGAACGGAATGAGTTCATGGCTCATAATTTTTATTTGCTGCATGCTGCATAAAAAAAAATCCCTATAATGGTGAATAGTAATGATGCAGCATTCGATGTTTGAAATTTATGTTCTGTTGATATTACAACAATTTTGTTGCCATAGAAATTTGCGAATCACTAAGAATGCGTTTCTAACTGTTAGTAACAAGGGGCAATAACTCATTGACTTGTTCTGTATCGTTCATATATTCGAGAACCAGTAGTATATATTTTCGCAGTTATAAATTCTTCAAGTAATCCACGCGAAATCTCGATAAAATGGCAGATTACTGATTCGCGCGCCACCACAATAGAAACAAATTTTATAGTAAAATACCTGGTATTTTACTACGTTTTGGACAATACGGTATTTTACGTATAATACCGCGTATTATACAATAGTATTAATCACTTTTACATCACTACTCTCTTCATACAATTTTAAAGTTACATAGTTCTCTCTATATTTATATATACTCTAAGGTTGAAACTTTAATAATTTTAAGCTCTGATAATCGATTTTAATAAAAATTAATGCACATCGCTTTCAGTATGGTTTTTGAGTTTTTGTTTAAATATAAAGTGTTGTGTTATAGGAATAATAATATGTGTCAGAACAACATACCTTTTAAGACCTAGGTCACACAAGAACATGCGTTCTGAGGTGTTGATGAACGCTTTTTTGTACATTTTTGTGGATTGAACACCTCCGAGACTACTGCTTCGGGCAAAGCATTCCATTTGTACGATGTACAGACAAAGAAATCTTTCTGGGTCACTATGACAGTGAGTGATCTCAACAGTTTAACTGTTTACACAAACCGATTGACGAGCAAAACGGGGAAAAGGGATATGGTTGAGGCACGATAGATCCGAGTACTGCTGGTAACAATATTTATAAAACATAATGAGATCAGCCAGAGTGCGACGGTGTTGTAGAGAATCATGATTTGATGTTAAATTTCGATCACCCACAATTCGTATAGCACGCTTTTGAAGTGTTCAAAACAGTTAGAATAAAAATAGATGGAGCGCCCAAAACATGACAACAATACTCGCTAAATACATACCAACTGCCGATTTATATTTCGGGTAAACAAATTTTGTTTCTTCTTTTACTTATTTAAAAACTTTTTTGTGCATTTGCGACAAAGTTCAGACAAATTAAGCGTCTTAACACAAAATGTGTCACACAATTAGTACGAACATTATCGATGCGATAAATTGTAGTGTTCTTTTAAACTTGATTAACAAAACGAAAACAATCTTGAAAAAAACGATGACCCTATTGGTTGCCAAGATATAGTTCTTTAGAAAAATATATCATACACAAAACGGTTGCAAAGTCTCTCTATCACTTATTGAATTTTGCTGTTTGTGAAATTTTTCAAACTAAAAGAACACAATAAAATAAACACCGAAGTGCAAGTGTTTTTTGGACCTTTTATCCTTTGACATATTAAACTTTGCTCCTACAACTACGCTAATTAAAAACTTGGTTTAAATCAAATCCTGTATTATACATATTTTAATGTGTATACTGAATTTGCCATGATGCAAAACCTTTAAAAACTGCATGTATTGTTATTACAACAAATAGTTAAAAAATATTGTAAAATGAGGTAAAACTGAATATAAATGGAATATAAACTAATATTAAGATGATTTAAGAAAAAATTATCAGACGCTTTCACACATTTATTAAAGGATTGAAACAATTTTCATTAATCTTATTTTTATCACTTTAGAAGTAGGGTTTCCGTCTGATTCAAATATACAAAATATCTAGTATTTTTATCACTGCACGGAAAATTTATATTTACCAAAAAAATTTTTTTTTATCAAATTTAATACAAAATAATTTTCAACGTATTTTATCTTGATTTTCTTTAAGGTTTACATAAATTCAAATTTGATCGGTCATAGAGTTTAAAAGATATTTTAAAAATAAGTTCTAAATTTAAATGTGGAAGAAATATATATTAAAATAAACGAAAAACAACATTCTATTTCGCAAACTATGGTCACATAAGAAAAACTAACACTAAGAATTTTCACAAAAATATTTGGGCTATCCTTCCAAAACAAATTATGAATGGTTATGGTATTTAACAAAATTAGTGATTAAATTACACTTATACTTTTGGCCTTTGTATTTACAAATTCATTGTTGATTCTTTGTTTATACAAATTTAAATTGTAAACTTATAAGATCTAGATAATATTATAAATGAATTTTAAAATTATCAATATTTATAGATAATTTATAAAAGTCGTTAGATGATACCAAACACCTACATTTGAGAAAAAAATATGTAAGACAAAATGAAATGAATATATATATATTTAAAAAATTATAATAAATTGAAGGTATCCCCACCATCGAAGACTAAAATAAATGTTTTATATGTATACGAAAAACGTATATTAAATTTTACTTTTCCTAAAAAGCAAACAAGCAAACCTTTTTTTCATAACTTGTAAATTGGACTAGTTGAGTCGTTAGATTTAGTCGACCCCGCAGCATCGCAACGACGACGTCAGCTGCTGGACTTGATTTTTCTTTTTTTTTCCGTAGAAGTAAGTTTTTTCTTATCTTCAAAATTAATTAAAGCAATTTTTTTAATTTTTAACTAACGCTTTCTTAATTTTTGGAAAAGTGAAAACTGTGCAAAACATTTAAAAAGTGTAAACTTTAATAATTATAAAAAGGTGGATTAAACAAAAAAAAAGTGGAATTAATTTTTTGGTGTTATATATAATTGTTTATTTAAAATAATTTTCCAAAATCAGTTTTTCAATTGGATTAAGTGTTAGTTTTTAAGGAAAACAATAACTAATTTTCATCTTGATTAAAATTTGTGAAAATTTCAATTTAAGTTTTCGTTAAATTTTCTACTAATAATTTGTTTTCTCGTTTTATTACTAAAAAAATTAATTTTTATCTAACTAATATTTTTTAAATTTTATTTAAAATCATTGTGGATATTCTGCAACATAAATGTCCTAAATGTAATAAGTGTATTTTAAATTTCAACTTTTCATTTTGAGAGCAACATTTTGGCGATGTCCTCAATGTGTCTTCAATATTTAATACAAAAACTGTTCAAATAAGCCGAAAAGCTTCATAATGTTTTTAAAACTTATCTTAAAAACATGTCGAAAATACCCAAACTCGTACATTTAATCTTTAAATATAATATTTGATTAGTGATAAACAAATTAATTCAAAATCAAACAAAATTAAAATTATGTCAGACAAAAGTTGGTTCGTAAAACATCTTAAAATAATTTATTTCAAATACAGTAGTAACCTAATCCTCTAATAATAATTCTATTTTTACTTTTAAATTGCTCTGAAATCGTCTCCCGTTTTGGCAACTTGCCCCATTCAACACACTATTTTCCTCTACACACAAATATTTCCTCTCAACACCCACCACAAATTCATTTATTAGATATATTACTCAAACATAGCAAACAATCATTGAACAAATATATACACATAGTTATGTATAAAAATAAGTAGTGATCGTACCCGCAAAATATGTTTACAGTTGTGACGAAACTGAAAATTCTAATTTTAAAATTTCCTTACTTTTCGTTTCAAATATATAAACCGTGATCCAATTCAATTTGAAAATGCTTCTCCTAAAAACTCGGTCGTTATTTTATGATCAATCCGAACCCTATATGCCAAATTAATTCACTAATTTAATAGAAATTAAATTCAAATTAATAGCGAATTTTATTAACTTTAAAGAAATAATTTATAAATTATGTTCTTAAAAGAAATTTTGGTTCGCTGCTAAAATCACATTTATAATTTTAGAGAAATTTTAGAGAATTTCTAAATTTAGATACTAGAAACGTCTGTAAAAATCGTATAAATTTTCTTGAAACAAAAATTTAATTTTAAATTGAACATTTTAGTAGTTCTAAATTGATAATTGTGTGCAGATGTTCATAAAGTTGTGTCATTAAAATCTGATATTCGATTTTGATTTGGATTAACACAGGTTAGAGACCAATTTATTTTTATAACTAATTTTTTTAAAAATTAGTAAAATTTGCATTCATACAACATCTTTAGATACAGTTATTTTATTTGAATCATGGGTACGGTTTTAATGCAGACCATGCTTAGTTTACAGTAAAAAGTGTTAATTTTTTTTAAACTTATTGGATTAAATAAACAAATTGTAAAGTAAGGAATGCAATACACAAATTGCTACGATTCCATACAGTCATCAATCCTTCGTATCACATAGTTGGAAAGTTTTACCACAAAAATATTTTCAAAATAAATCAGTTTAAATTTTTGTGTTGAATTTGTTTATTAGTTTTTGCAATTACGCACGAAATTTTGTTTTCTTTAATATATTATATTTATATGATACTATTTTTGGCAGCCAAATATAAACTTGTTATTAAAAAAATTCAAACTAAAAATTTAAAAAGTAGTTTTAAATATACAGAGATTATTTATATAAAATGGCCGCTAATAGTTTTTTTTTTATTACAAACAAAAGTTTCGGTGTTATTGAGTTTGAACGAATTTTAAAAAAACACTTTTACATTTTACCGATTTTGGGTATCACCTGGTCTATTTTTTACATTCAAATTCTACCATTTGTGGTTTTTAATGGTATAAAATATTAATGGTTGTAATAAGAGGCTATTCGTCAAGTGGTATTTCTAATCTTCATCTAATAGAAGTATCAAAGGTTTATTGTCTGGATTAAAATTATAATTCACTAAAATGAAACAAAATACATTTTTGATCGCAATAATCTTATTGATTTCATCCTAAGTATAAAAATCTTTTGGTTTCTAAATATTCTAAAAATAAAACCAAGAAATGATAATACAAATTAAAGCATTAACAGTGCAATTTGGTCCCTCAAATAACACCGGAAATTGCAATACCAAATGTCATAGAATTGTCTCTTAAGTATGCACTCGTTTTTTTCGACTAGACCTCAAAAGAACTATAGTCATGAATTTGTCTAGTAACCAAATAGTACTAGAAGAAGCGGTTAACATAAAACAAATTAAAATAATAATAGGAAAAATACACTGATTCAACCTACCAACACTTGATTTGTCCGCCACACTCACTGTCACCTGATGTTGTACACATCTGGATATAAGCTACTATGATGATCACAAATATTCATTAAACTGGACTTCAATATATAGCAACAAAATAAATAGCAACAAAACGCCACACATGCTATGTGTACAAAATCACTTTCTTGGAAGTCTAGAATCGTAAGATATTAACGATGACTTTATATCTAATCGTTAATTTTTTAATTCAAAATTTTATCATTCAATCCCATTGAAATTTTATCGCAATTTCAGAACTATCACTGATATATCAAGATTGTAAGAATTTTATTAATTCAACAGCAATTTCTTCTCGCTAACCGAAAACTTACTCACAAAAAAAATATCCGTCTTGGTCAAATGTTAATTTTCGAGATCCGTTTTCAATCGTCGATATAAGAACTAAAGAATTAATTCTCTTATTGAGATAAAAGCTGAATTTGAATTTTGATACGAAAAAGTTAATAAACAAAAAATATCTTAATTTATATAATTTAATTCAAAAATATCTTAACTAGACATTGTTGAACTTTACGACCGCAAAAAAGGCCATAAATAACTTTACGGACGCATTTTACGGACGCAGCGGATTGAGATCTTTCAAACGTATTATATATTTTGTGATTTAAATTTATTACAAATGATTTTGTAGTATTCATTCATAACTATTTTTTTCGTATATGTATTTTTTTAGTATATTTTTCGTATAGTATTTTTTTCGTATAGTATTATTCTATCTGTGGTATAAACGCTAGAGTAATTTTGACAGAAAGAATACGGTTGTCATATTTCTAATTTGAATTTAAAATCTTATTAATTGAAAATTATTTTATCAAAAAATTCTAATTCTAATATTAATTTAAAATTATAACTAAATTTTGAATAATTTTGATGTGGCACATTTTTTACAATCGCATGAAATTGTCTTTTAGATTTTACGTTTTGACGGCTACAATTTTTTTCATTATACTATTATTCTATCGATCAAAATCAAAATATTAAATAACTACTGTCATAGTAAAAAAGTATTATTCTATCCGTTTACATCATAATAGTTTAATAGCAATTTGCTATTATTCTACCATGGTATAAACTTTGTATTAATTACTTTAATATTATTAATGTGATATTGCATTTTTCTCTACTAGCTACTAATCCTGACATAGGCAGGATTGATTGAGAACTACTTCTCTCTTGAGGAATCAACAGCTGTATTTTTCGTTAAAAATTTACCAATTTTCTTATCTCTTTGGAATTTTTCAAATTTTTCAAATTTTTCAGTCAAGGAGGAGGAGAACATACATTAAAAACTTACTAATTTTTTTATAATTAAAATCACTTTTTCGATAAATTAGGTTCAAAACAAAGCGAGAAATAAAGAACATGATTCGGCTCGAAGGACCATGTACAAACAGCTATAATTAGACCATGTACTTCAGCTATAATTAGCCCGTTCATCATTGGTAGGGATTTGACTTTTCGATTAATGCATGGTGTCCACCAGGTATGTTATTCTGGAAAGTCATGGCAAGTCAGGGGATTTTATTTTGGTCAGGGAAAGTCACGGAAAGTTCTGGAATTTTTGTCATTTTCTTTTTCGGAGTAGGCTGAGTTTTCTACACATGCTCTATGTTAATGTTATTAAATGATCGTTTCATAGTAAGATATCTGCAATGGTGACTCTCAATAAATGAATGCTTTTGCATTAACGTATTTAATCTCCACACATATTGATTGAAATATCGTTGGGAAACTCAGTTTTCAAACAAGAAAAAATAGCTGTGTTTTTAAAATTAAACTTGATCAAATTTTGATTACTCCAATCAGCATTTTAAGCTACTAGTTTACTTTTAGTGATGCGGGGACGATGTATTTTATCATTTGAAGATTGGGCGACCAATGATTTGTGCAGGTTTACCATCTGCAAAACTATTTATCGGTTTACTGTGGATTTACAACAGTTCGTTTATATGTAAGCCCGGAGAGACGATGCCCGGAGAAACGCCAATCCCGCCCGGAGAGACGCTGCCATAAACGTGAATAAAGACCTAAAAAAAGTCGCCGATTGGGGTGACCAAAACCTGGTCAATTTCAACTCTATCAAAACACAGCTGTTGATTGTTTCCAGATTAAAGACCGAGTTCCCAAAGATATTTTATTCAGTATGTGTGATGAACCAATAGGTGAATGTAAAAACATTCGTTTATTGGGTGTCACAGTTTCAAATGACCTACTCTGGAACGATCATATAATGGCGATGGCAAAAAGCGCGTCTAAAAAACTCGGCCTCCTAAATAGATGCAAAAATTTTTTCACTCCATACCAATTTTTTCACTCCATACCATACCTATATTCGTCCCTGCATGGAGAACTGCTGTCAAGTTTGGGGTGCTGCCTCTGTTTCCATCTTGGCCCTCTTGGAATCTGTTCAAAAGCGGGCTATACAAATTGTGGGTGATCGAACTTTGACATCAAAACTTGATTCCCTACAACATCGTCGCACTGTTGCTGACCTCGTTGTTTTTTACAAATATCGTCATCAGCAGTGCTCAGATGAAATCAGCGGCATCATGCCTCAAACTTATTCTTACCCCCGTTTCACTCGGCAATCGGCTGCCGCAAACGGTACGGTAAAGATCCCGCGCTGTCATACTGGCAGATCGCAGAGAGACTTCTTTGTCCGAACTGCGTACAAATGGAATAGTTTGCCGGAACACTTAGTCTCAGGTGGCTTCAACCCGCAGATGTTTAAAAAAAGCGTTAATCTACACCTTAGAACGTTGTGGGACCCAGGTCTAGACCTAGGTCTTAAAAGGTATTTAGGTGTTGTTGTGACACATATTCTAAACCCTATTACACAACACATTTTATTTAAAAAAAAAAAAAAATAAATTAAAAATAGAGTGGGGATAAAATAAAGGCTAGAGTGTACCAGCTTTAATTAATTTAGACTCAAAAGAAAAGCCATCTTAGTAAATGTTGCAGATTTCGCAATATTCTACAAATACTTTATGGATGATTTTTCTAAGAAGTTCAAATCAATCTTACCCGAACTTCTTACATTGTTTCGTCCCACCACAGCAAATGCTTCTGGCCACCCATTCAATGTTCACATAGCTAAATGTAAAACAGTGACATTTTAGCGTGAATTTGCGACAGAGTTTCACTTTTTTGGAATTCTTTTACGTGATTTGAATGCCAAGCTTTTTAAGGTCAAATAAACCAAAAAATTTGATATATGTGAATGAATATAGTGCTCATATATTTTGGATAGGACTGGGAGTAAAGCTTTTTGTCTATCTATGATTTGAAATATCACATCTTGTTCCTTTTTTAAGGATCGACTGATATTGGGCTTCTTCTAGTACAAAGAAAAAAAGACTGTAGATTTAAAAAATCTGTAGAAAATTTTGGTTAAAGTGAGTGCAAGTTCTTTTGAAAATTTGTTCGGAATAATAGGTTGGATGTTGTCCAGCTTTGTTGATGTTTAACCCGCCTTTAAAAGGTTTTTTACAATTTTGGGTTTGAATATTGAAATGAAATTCTTTCATATAAACTCCTGAAGACTGAATTTGGGGTATTTCTTCAGGAGTTTTCAGAATAGAGGTGTTTGAAGCAAAGCGTTTCGAACCGAACAAAGGCATTCAATAGGTAGGTATAGGTCAAAAGATTAAGTACAAGTAGTAATAAAATGGAGTACAAATAGAATAAGAATTAATGGCACTGTAAACACTTTTAAAATTGATCTATTCGAAACCCAGGTATAAGAATGAGCTAATGGATCAAACTTGGACCAAGCCCGCGCTACAGCTTTTGTGCTTCGGGCCAGACAATTAACATTTTCAAATGGCCCAAGCTTGAACCAAGTTTAGACTGATGTTCTGGGTCCATGTCTGGCAAATTAGACTTGGACCAGGTCTACCAAACCAATTTTTTCCCCAGACCTGCTTTTAATGTGTGGAAAGAGATTGTGGCATCCAACCTCTTTCCACACTTTTAATCTTTATTTTTATGAATGTTACTCTTTAGCAACATTCATAAAAATAAAGATAAACATAATATGACTTTCACATATCTACAATGCATTAGACAGGTGAATAACGCGGAAAAAAATAAACTGAATCTTGGTTCAGTTTATGCATTTACAACTGGCCCAGACTGAAACTGAAGTTAACTAACCAAGGCTTGGCTTGCTAAAACGCGCCCGAGTTGGGTTTGTTATAAGGTTGCACAGATTAATTGGTAGATAATCGGTAATCGGCCATATCGACCATTTTGCCGATTAATCGGTATCAGTTTTTTTGTCCGATCAGTCGGCCGATTATCAACACATGCGTTTTTGATGCTGTATTGCATTTTTAACATAACAAATTCTAATACATATACATGAAATAGCCCTTTTTGACATTAATTTACGAACTGTGTAGTGCAAAATTATACAAAGCTTTCCGATGTTACTTAAATTAAAAGCTCTTTCAAATGGCACTTCTCTAAATTGTGTTATGAATGTTAGTTTTATCCATTATAAAATTCTTACTTGAGACATCATTGTATATTTCAGATTGTTACGTTTTTGTGACTGTAATCGTTTAGATTTTTCTGTACTCATAACAATATTAAACTTATTAATTTTTCTATCATTCCGAACTCTAAGTTTTTGAAATAATGACAACGAAGTCGTTCCCAAATAAATGAATGCACCAAATGTGGCACAGTCAACTTAGATATTGGGTAAAAAATAAGCTGATGACTACAGATTGTTTTACCTACGAATGGAAAATAGTTGCCAGAAAAATGCAAACAAGCGCTGTTGAAAGTTACAGAAATTATGCTATTTGCCGATCTATAAATTAATAGTTATTTATTTATCTAGAACGAAAAGTGAAACTTTAAAGTACGAGCTAGTTGTTTACGGCCGAGGCGTCTAGCCAAGGCCGAAATTACTAGTGAGTACCTTTAAAAACACTTTTCGTTTGAGGTAAATACAAAATTTTATTTCATACGGGAAATTTATTAAAATAAAAAGAAATGAGTTTTAAATTTTGCTCAAAAAGATGAACTTTAACGTCCTAGGACTTTATAAAAGTTTATAAAGTCCTAGGACGTTAAATTTCAACGTTTATGGTACAAAAAGTTGAACTTTAACGTCCTAGGACTTTATAAAGTTTTATAAAGTCCTAGGACATTAAAGTTCAACTTTTTGTACCATAAATAATCCGAAAAATGTCGTTTTAGATATCAGTATGAAATAAAAAAATAAAAGCGACATTTGCATAATATTTTAAATTAAAGTAGCAAAGCGTCGCAATTTTGGTGAAACTGTCCCGACTTCTGAAGAAAAGTCCCGCGTTCTAATTAATAGTCTAATTCTTTGCGCAGATTTGTTTAACGCATTTCCATAAAATAATCGGCAGCCGATTAATCGGTATCGGCTGATAAAGAAAGCCGAACGGCAATCGGCAAGTTTGCTTATCGGTGCAACCCTAGTTCGTTGTTTAATATTGGCTGCTCCTACCCGGGATAACTTCCCGCTGCTTTCACTCTATCTATTTCAACTTATTCATACTGTTAGCTTTTAATATAACGAGCATTTTCTTATATATTAAAGTGCAAAATAATCTATGTTAGCTTCTAAAAGCCAATTTGGCCGCTTTCGAACACATTTTTAGTTGGAGTTTCATTTGAATGGGGACCAATTTATTAATCCCGAATTGAATGGTTTCAGTAAATTTTTGAGCAAAAACGTTTACATCGTCATTATAAGACAATGATGATTGAAAGGGAAAACTTGGAAAACTTCAAAAACTATTGATTTCTATTTTTGCAAAGTGAAACATTTTATCGAACTTGGACGCTTTGTTTTCAGTAAATCGGTTAATTACTATTAATAAGTTACACATGTTTAGCACACCATTCATTTTTTAGACTCTTGAATAGCCGAAGATACCCTGTTAAATAGAGAAACAGATGGGTAAAATTCATCTGGAAAAACAAAGATTGAGCATCGAGCAATCATTAAGTTGTACAATTTGATCACGCTATTAAAATAATCGGTCTGGAAAGCTATATGTAGTTCTACAACTAGGTCTTTTATGTAATTTTATATCAGAATTTCAAATATTTTGTATGTCTTTGTTGGAATTAAAACATGGCTCATGTCATGCAATATCGACTCATGTCAAAACATTTATACATTTTAGGTTTTTTGTTTACAAAATTATTAGTTTTGTTTTAAAAAAGTCATGAAATTTTCATGTTTTTGGTCTGGAAAGTCAGGGAATTTTGTTTCGAAAAAGTAGTGGACACCATGTTAATGTGTTTACAAATTACATCAATAAAGAAATTTTATTACTTTAATTATTATTAATGTGATATTGCATTTTCCTGTACAATTGATATAGACAGAATTGTTTGAGAACTGTTTCTCTCTTGAGGTATCATCAGCTACAGTTTTCGTTAAAAATTTACTAATTTTTTCAAATTCTTCTTGAATTTTTCCAAATTCCGGAGCACATGCACTAAAAACATACTAATTTCTCTACCATTAAAAACACTTTTTAAGTTTTTCGATGAATTAGGTTCAGAAAAATGCGAGGACAGAAAACATGATCGAAGGACCATGTACAAACTTTCAGCTATAACTAACCCGCTTACCACTGGTAGGGGCTTGGAAATTATTTATTAGAGAACATTATTATTTTGTGAGAGAACAAAAATTGATTGCTCGAAAATATTTGTTTATTAAAGTGGTCGTAAAATTGTTACATGGCTGCCTCTCTCAGGTTGTAAAGTTAAACTATATTTAAATTATTTTTGATATTTTAAGCAAGTAAAGGGAATTAGATATACTGACGGAATTACAGGTGGGTGTTACGTTACAATATATTGAAAAATGTAGTTTGTTGCTGTTGATCTGACGTTCAAATTTTAAAACTTTTTGTTGGCTTTAAACTTTTCTATAGCCCAATACCGACACGTGAAATACGAATTGAGAAAAAAGCTTAAGTTATTTTTTTATAACTTGTATTCCGTATCATGCCAAATAATAAATTATTATTAGAAAAAATTTCTTTGTTTTATTTATTGGACTTTTTTATTGTCTTAGCTGTATATTGAAACAGCATATAGTACAATGAGCACAGAATCATTATAACATCGCGCGAAGGTGAAAGTTCAAGAAAATTCACTTGAGTGGTTATTAGTAGACCGTGTGACTCTTACACTATTATTTCAAAATTGCTATTCAAATATTTTATCCAGCTTTACATTTAGACATTTTTTGTTGCTAATATCATTCTTCAAAAAAAATTGTAACTATTAAGAATATTAATAATCGGTAATAACTCACAATTATTTTTTCATTTCAGGTTCAAATAAACTAAACCGTCAACATGTCTGATGATGAAGAGTATTCGTAAGTACATACAAAAATATATAAATTAAAATATAATCTTCAGATCAATTTCTAAATAAAAATTGATATTAAAAGTTTGTATGAGAATTTTAAAACGTTTTAAATCAATCCCAATACCTACAACCAATTGTTCTTTTGAACCACCCAAGAATTTGATTTATGTTATTTTATGTACACTCCCATAAATGTTAAGTTTTTCTTTTCTATATTACTATATATTACACAAACATGAAAATATTTATGTATACTTTTATCTATATTATTAATGTTTATTAAATATTTTTAATTGTAAACAATTTGTAGCTCTGATGAAGGGGGACCTGTTGAAGATTCCCACGAACAGTAAGTTTTGTCTTAAAGATTTAAAAGGTTGTTTTTCAGTAGATGCTATATACAATGCTATAACAAATTTTGCAAGCAGTAAAAAAAGAACATTTAGTATATATTTAGGAAATTGATGATCTCAGTATTTAGCTTTTTCACTAAATTAATTTAACTTAAATTCTATATTTGAAAAATTAAAATTGTGTTATTAATATAATAATCCAAATCACATTTTCATTTTTTGTTTAAATGAAAATAATTCAAAAAAATACAAACTAACCAAAGGTAAATCAGATAAAAAAAGCTTATGTAGGCAGCCATCTGAGCCTTAATTATAATATAATCAACAAAAATTTTTTAATAAAATTAAAACAAAATAATAGTTTTTCAATAAAATTATATTTTGTACAAAATGAAATTGAAAATTACTTTTTTAGTAATAATTTTTTTTTAATATTAAAAATATAATATAAAACAATTATATTAACTTGTGACGTATCAAGAATAATATAGTTATAATAATTATAATATTAATATTTAATATTTATTAATGAATTTGTAAATACTGCAATTTTTATCTTTTTTCTGTATTTAATTTATTATATCTAAACTGATATAACAAATTTTGGCAGTTTTAAATATTATTGTAAATATTTAATTTATCTCAATATTTTTTTACGTAATCAATTTTTGTTTTTTTTTTATAAAATCCCGATTTTTTTCTTTTTTTTACAGGAAGTAAGTGCGATTTTATTTAAAACACACAATGATTAAATAAATTAGAATATAGCAAACAAATATTTATTCAATAAACAAAAAAAACACCCTAAACATTTTTGTCTATTTTTGTGGTATTGAAGTATAAAAGAAATGTTTGGTGTATAAAAAAAATTTTAATACAAAATAACAGTATTTTTTTCAACGATGTCAAAAATCACATTTTTTTAAAATGATTTTCGACGAGTAGAAAATTATACTTTTCTACTACCCACCGTTAAACTTAATTTTTCTCCGACCAAACTAGAAATTATTGTTTTAATTAATTTTTGTAGATAAAATACTTACCTAAGTATTACCTACCTACCTAGGTGTAACGTATTGAATTTATTACGCACTAGCGCTAATGCCGTTGAATGTGGTTTGATTTAATATCAAATAATGAAAATGTCATAGTGTTTATCTCTTAACTCGGTTAACTTAATTAGTGAATCGGTTTCTGATTAAAAATAGGGTTTATTTTATTTCAAAATTGTTTTTCTACGACTCCCCGACCTAAGTCAACTTATGTGTCGTATTTCGTTCTACGTTTTAAAAAGTTGCAGTATGTTATTATTTTAATGGGAAATGTGAAATGTCGACCAGCAAAACGATTGTATTACCAAACGGTAGCCTTATAAATCATAAAACAAAAAAATTATTTTAAACATTAAATTAAAATGTATATTGCAAATATTTTGTGTTGTGTCTTGTGTCTAGTTTGGTCGTAGAAAAAATACCGTTTATCTTGCACAGAATAATAATATCTACAACTTTCATACCGCTAGGGTATTATTTAAATGACAGGAAAACTATTTTTGGGTAGTAGAAAAATAATGTTTTTGTTAGAAGTAATAATATTTATTATTACTTTAATTACGAGAAATAATTATAAAAATTTTTTTTTAACCAACAATAATTTTTTAAAGATGAAAAACGTGTTCTAGACAGAGTTGTGAAAACTTGACCATTTTTGATTTTCCTGAAATTTGGCATATAAGTAGTATGGACAAAATAAAAAATACAACTTATTTTAAAATTTTTTTAAGGTGCATAGTTTGAGCATAGGGGTCACCCAACATGCATGAAAAATGAAAATTCTGCCAATCCGATGTAACTTTGAAATTAAATTGCTCAAGAACGGCTATACCGATTTCATCAAACTTTTTTTTTGTTTGATAGATGATTAATTATTCGTTTGAAAAAAAATTAATTTACTGTTTTTATAATTAGTTTTTAAATAAAAATATTAAAAAAACTTTTTTAAAGATGGCGCTAGGGTCAAAGATCAATTGGAATTTAATTAATTTTTTTGCTGAAAATAGTTCTATCCTTACTCTAAAATATATCAAATTTACAAAGAGGCTAAAATTCTCGTTCTTGAGATATTTAATTTTAAAGATTTTTAGTACGGCTGAAATTCGAATTTTTCTTTATTTTTTAAATATAGTTCTAACCTTCCTTTAAAATATATCAAATTTACAAAGATGCATTAATTCGTGTTCTTGAGATATTTAATTTTAAAGATTTTTAGTCATTCTAAAATTCTAATTGTTCATTATTTTTTCGAACAATTTTTATCATCAAAAAATTTTAACCACTGAAGTTTGAGAAAATAATGAACAATTAGAATTTTAATCGAACTAAAAATCTTTAAAATTAAATATCTGAAGAACACGAATTAACGCCTCTGTGTAAATTTGATATATTTTAAAGGAAGGTTAGAACTATATTTAAAAAATAAAAACAGTTAAAATTTAATTGATTTTAAAATTTTTTGTTAATGTAAGTTGTTTGAAAAAATGAAGAAAAATTCGAATTGCAGCCGTACTAAAAATCTTTAAAATTAAATATCTCAAGAACAAGAATTTTAGTAAATTTGATATATTTTAGAGTAAGGATAGAACTATTTTCAGAAAAAAAATTAATTGAATTCCAATTGATCTTCGACCCTAGCGCCATCTTTAAAAAAGTTTTTTTAATATTTTTATTTAAAAACTAATTATAAAAACAGTAAATTAATTTTTTTTCAAACGACTAATTAATCATCTATCAAACAAAAAATAGTTTGATGAAATCGGTATAGCCGTTCTTGAGCAATTTAATTTCAAAGTTACATCGGATTGGCAGAATTTTCATTTTTCATGCATGTTGGGGTGCCCCCCATGCTCAAACTATGCACTTTAAAAAAAATTTAAAATAAGTTGTATTTTTATTTTGTCCATACTACTTATATGCCAAGTTTCAGGAAAATCAAAAATGGTCAAGTTCAAATTTCGACTTTTTCACCTGCGTAGATCACGTTTTTCATCTAAAATATTTTTTTCTTAAGTATTATGCGCTTAATTCTATTGGCAACAATTGTTTTTATTCAAGGAAATAAACCGATCAAAATTTTTATTAATTTTTTTTGTTGAATACAAAATTTAAAGGCAAAATTATCAGCACTAACAATATAGCTTTTAGTTGCATTTTATTTATTTTAGATTTAAGATCTTTAGATTAATTAAGTTGAATCAAGATTATTGTGATTTTGGTTAAAAGTCAGTTTATAATTTAGTGGTTTTCTTGTTAGTTCGAATAAAATGTGATGCATAAAAGATTTTGACTTAAATAATTCGATCTAATCTATCGTATTCTCACGACACATTGAGAAGATCTTGACTTTGTCGTGCACATAGCCTCACGACCTCTGCCAGGTTTTTGTCTAAGCCACACGCATTTTTTATTTGACCAACGTACATAAAAAATTAGTTACAATATTCCGTTTCTGCTACTGGAAATAAATATTTGTACTAGTTCAGCCACATGTTTGTTTATTCACTTTTTTAGTTTAATTAAACTTTTATCCATAAACTGGGCCAAGAGAAAATTTTATGCAGAGAAAACTGAATACATACATACATTGCCGATGTCCAAGTGCTCTCTCTCTCTCTCTCTCTCTCTCTCTCTCTCTCTCTCTCTCTCTCTCTCTCTCTCTCTCTCTCTCTCTCTCTCTCTCTCTCTCTCTCTCTCTCTCTCTCTCTCTCTCTCTCTCTCTCTCTCTCTCTCTCCCTCTCTCTCTCTCTCTCTCTCTCTCTCTCTTCTCTATCTCTCTCCTCACTCTCTCTCTCCTCACTCTCTCCTCACTCTCTCTCTCTTTCTCTCTTCCTGTCCTACACTCCTCTCTCTCTTCTTGCTCTCTCTCTCTCTCTCTCTCCGTTTTTTCCACCTATCGCTACTTCGTTTTCACTTCACTTTCTCTTTCTATGGACAAACTTTCTTCTTTATTTTACCTTTAAATAGAGGGATCTTTTAGTTAGTTTGATTAGCCGTTTCAGTTTTTGCCTCTCCGAATGATACCAGTTGATAGTTGTTGAACCCGTTTTTTAATAATTCAATATGATGGCGATCTTTCTACAAAGTACAAAGCGAGGTAGATTGAATGAATCCAATTTAATCGCTGCCTCCAAGGAGTTTAGTGATTTCGTGCTTCATTCGAATTCTTACTGATTTTGCGCAAATTTACATGGAGCATTAAAAGTTCATTCGATCTTTCTCTCGAATGTTGATGAATTCAAAACTATGTGGTAATGGGTGTCTAGCTTCTATAGGTTAGAATAGATCATTTTCGTAAAAATACTCCAATGTGTTTGTTAAGTATTTAGTTTTCTCTTTGGATGAACTCGTGCTTGGTTGCATTGATTAATCAAATGTTTACGAATTACGAACTTTTAGCATAACCTTGTCAACCTGTCACTATTTAAAGTTGTACAATGATTAGTTCATGGAATGCTATCTTGAATAATAAACACATTTATTGACTTAGGTAGACGACACAACTATGGCAATCTCTATCTCTATAGGAGCATGATGATTGTCGAGGTGAATGCATGTAGTAATCGAATACGATTACGTAATATTTCAGTCAGCTATGAAAAGGTAAGAATAGAAAAAATATCCCATCCTTGTGTCAAAGATGTACTAGCATTAGACCCCAGTCACAAACCTTCATATTTAAAGACTTCAATGTGTTATAGTGTGTTTAAGTTTTATCGATAAAACATTGAAGTACTATGACGAATTGTTCTTGTATAAAATTAAATTAACACTTGCCAAAACATAAAACATAAAATCTAGCTCATAAAACTCAGAACCATAAACGAGTAGAAATACTGAGACAAATGCGTACTTGACACCTTGGTACCACACGTTTGAGTATGTAAAGATCAGAAGGATGGTTCATCTTATACCTTTGGATTCTCAGAAACACTCACACCCAATAAATTAAAAGAAACTGTGATGAACATAAAACGTCGCAAGGAACCTGATCTAATTAAGGTTAAAAGTTGTTTAGCCATTCTGACAAATTATAGATCAACAAATTTTTCAATTTTTTAAAACAATTATGTATTTAGAATTGAATCTTTCCAGCCAAATAAGCTTTTTCTAGAATTAGCTCAAATACTTTAAATCTATTAATAAAAGATTGATAAAAGACAATGATTTCAGACAGGGAATTGCTATTTCGAAAATACGATCCGTAGATTAGCTGAGATTATTCAGCCGTTCAACCATGAAAAAGAATGCTCTGGGCATTTTCATAGATGTAATGGGAGCATACGATAATTTATAGTAGACAAACGTTTTGAACTAACCAAAAAGCTACAACTTAAAAGTTATTCAGTCAGTCAAGAAAATAGTACAAGAATGACGTCGTAGTGATTTGGCTAATATTTGAGATATCATTATATCCGAGGACATAATATATGTTATTATTATTTTTATATAGAAAATTAAATTAAATAACAAATAATTGATACTAAATTATTAATATTATAGTTAGTCTATTAGTTAATAGGCGGGCTAATACCAGTTGAAAGAGCGATATGAATGAATTTATTTGGTTCAGTGAAAAACAACTTAAAAAATTAAAATAGAGATCGAATAATAAATTGATGCTAAATTATTCAATGTATAAAAACAGCAAAAAAAATAATAAATAATTTTAATTAGGACTTTTATCTACAATAAATTTCTTTTATCAAACCTTCCTAGACCATTTTAATAGAAAAAAGTCGGACAAGTGCGAATATAACTTGCTCACCGAGGGTTCCGTGTATATAATATTCTACGAGAATAGTTCTTCTAAAAACACAATTTTAGAAGTAAATTAAAAACGGCATTTTCAATTACAAAAAATATTGTTTTGGACTTGAAAAAAATCTTCTTTCAAAAGATCTCCGGACACCAACCCAACTTATGAGGATCAAAAATAATTTTTTTTGAAATTTCTTCTCTAAACCCCTCTCTAAAGAACATTTGAAATGATGTGCCGACCGACCGACCGCTTCGTTCAATCTGTACAACATTACCTATAACCTTGAATTTTTAAAATTTTTCTTTTTCTTCCAAAGAACATTTGTTTTGCGAAACTCGTACAATCGTGAATTTTTTCAAATTTTTGCTTTTGTAATAGATCAGGTGATAAGGTAGATAAGGTGGGTTTCGGGAGAGGGTTTCGAAAATTACAAAAAAAAAATGGTTTTGAACCACACAACAAAAATCATCTTTCATATGACACCACACTTGACATGATCAAAAATAATTATTTTTCGAAATTTCTTCTCTCAACCTCCAAAGATCATTTGAAATTATACAAACCAAAAAAAAATTATAGTTTTGTTTTTGCGAAATTGCTACAACCGTGAATTTTTTTAACTGTCTCTTTTGTAATGTTCGTAGAAAAGGGGGTAGGGGAATTCACATTTTCGAAAATAAGTCGAATACTGTGCTTTCGAAAATTGCAAAAAAATAGTTTTGAACCACAAAAAATCACCTTTCATATGACACCCCACTTGACATGATCAAAACTAAATCTACTCTCAACCCCCTCCAAAGAAAATTTGAAACAACCAACAACCAAAAAAAAATAGTTTTTTTGCGAAATTCCTACAACTGTGAATATTTTTAAATTTTTTCTTTTGTAATGTTCGTAGCTAAGGGAGAGTGGGGGATCAAAAAATTCACGTTTATGGTAATAACTCAAAAGCCATGCAGTCGACAATTTATTTATTTTTTTTTTTAAATACTTAAATCTTTTTTTGATTTTCCTAAATCAAACTCGATTCCTTAAAAAAATTTTTACTATCTATGTCTATAAAATACAGATAAAAACAAATATTTGATTTTTTTTTGTTTTCGGCGTGGACAAATACATTCAATAACTAGAAAACTTCAAGTACGGAATCTTAAAAAATTGGACGAAAAATAGCATAGGCATCTAGTTTGCTAAATTTAAAATATGGTTTTTAGTTTTTAGTTCGTTTTCAAAGAAAGTAGGTTTGTTTATTAAAATTTGGTAATTTAATTTTAGGACGAATGTATAGTGTAAGACACTTTTTGGTGAATCCTGGACGATGATTTCTTATAATTTAGTAACATCTTGAAGTTTCAGATTAATCTTTATACGTTTATATAGTTTTATCAGTGAGTCGATTGATCCTTTACTGAAACCATCTTTAAGCAGTTCATAATGTATAGGCAATAGACGATAGTTTTTTTTTAATTTATCACACTAACATGTTTAACATTGAACTACAACATTCAATTCAATAGCTTTGAATATCCCCAGATATCATGTTGGCTTTTTTTATTCACCTTGATGCTACAGTTGGATTTGTTTTATGGCGCCCATTCTTGTGTTATCTCACCTAATTCTGTAGTGCTACCCAAGGCGTGGTAGTAAATTTTGGAATAGGTGTGCACTGTGCACCTCGATCTTTACATTTGTTGAAAAAATATCTTTTTTAAAACGGAAATCAATTTTAAATATTGTTTTAATTTTGGTTATTCTCTATTAAAAATCTTTGATTACAATGCAACACATTTTTCACTAAATAGAAAACTTTACTAATTTGTAACCAATTAAGTAGTCATTTTTATGTTAAATACAATATTTAATTTAAAGTTCAAACAAAATTGAACAAATATAATCTATTTTTGAATCATAAATTAGTGTACTATAAATTACACATTTTTGAATGTTTAACCAAAAGTTGTAATTAATTACAATTTTAATTCACTTTTCTTCTCTATTTTATTTTTCACTTAATTTATTCTCTTTATCTTACGAAAATTCTTCAAATCGATCTAACTATAAATGTTAATAAATTTTGTGACAAACTTTTTTTTTCTTTCGTAATATAAATTTATTTTATATAATTTTTTTATTTTTTTCTCTCAACCTATATAAAAATCAATTTAAATAAATAAATAAAAACATATAAAAACAATAACAAATATCTACGAACGAATTTGAAATTGATGATCACTATAGACCAGCTGCCAAGAGCGTAGAAGAGTAAGTTAAAAAAACTACAATTTAGAAAAAGACTTATTGTTTTCTTAATCTCTAATTATATTTATTTTTTTATAACTTAAAAAAAATTAAAACGAATTTTTGAAGTTTGAAAAAACGGATTTGAAAAAAAAATTGAAAAAAACATAAATCTTTCGTATTGTAAAAATAGATAATCCGTTTTTTGAAATATTTCGTTGATTTATTTTTTTTAATTTATAAAAAGTAGCTTTTCAATGTCAACAACAACAAAAAAAATTATGGTCTTTATGAAAATAAAAATCAAATGGCCTAATACAACTACTCAACACAAGCAAAGCAGCTTTTGCAGCGTTTATTAGTGTTTTTTTGTTACTTTTATTTTAAAAGAAAACTTATTTTTGTGATTGTTTTTTTTATCTAGTTTTTGGTTTTTGTTAATAAAAAAATATTTATTTTTGAAGTTTTTTTATTATTTTTTTTTGTATTTTGGTGGATTTAAACCAAAATAAAATTTTTATGATGAAACAATGGACGATGGAATATTTTATATATTACGCTGTTCTTTTTATTTCAGGATTTTTTTGTAATAGAAGTTAAATATGCTAAGAACTGAAATATAAAAATATGGTTTATTGAATTAACTGATATCATTTGACGAAGTAAATTTAAGAAATTATAAAGTTTAGTATCAACACAACCACTTTTAAAACTATGAACAATAAACCCTTTTTTTAAACAAGTGATTGTCTTACTTTAATTAACTGTTAAGTTTAAACTGATTGATCTTAGATCATAAAAATGTTTTAAACTTAACATTTTCTCCTTCTGTCAACATAACTTCGTCCATTACATTTAATTTTGTTCTAACAAACAAACATTTGTATTTCGTTATAATAAATAATTGCTTGTCTGCATGGTAAAATTATGGTAACTAACTGCATGCTATAAAAATTACAACTACCTAAACCGATCACATTCAAAACGAGAACTTGAACTCTCTTATTTTAATAATTTTTCCCTACACCATTATAATTGAATAATAATTTTTTTTATTTAATTATAACAAGAAATGAAGGTGATCCAGAATTCATTAAAGCTCAAAATCAAAAACGATCAGATTTAGATGATCAACTTAAAGAATTTATTTCTGATTGGCGCAAACTAAGAGTAAAGGAAGAAAATGAACTCAAATCCCTTAAAGAAAAACAAGCCAAGCGCAAAGTCACACGTGCTGAAGAAGAACAGCGTATGGCTCAACGCAAAAAAGAAGAAGAGGAACGTCGTGTTCGTGAAGTTGAAGAAAAGAAACAGCGTGAAATTGAAGACAAGAGAATGCGTCTTGAAGAAGTTGAAAAGAAACGTCAAGCTATGCTTCAAGCCATGAAAGATAAAGATAAAAAAGGACCCAATTTCACAATCCAAAAGAAAGATCCAAGCGAACTTGGTATTTCCTCCGCCGCTATGGAACGTAACAAGACCAAAGAACAACTTGAAGAAGAAAAACGCATCTCACTCTCTTTCCGTATCAAAGCTTTGGACATTGATGGCTTAAATGAAGGAAAATTACGTGTTAAAGCGCAAGAACTCTGGGAACTTATTGTTAAACTTGAAACAGAGAAATATGATTTAGAAGAAAGGCAAAAACGTCAAGACTACGATGTAAATAAAAAACTAATTTTTTAAAATAATTGTTGAATTAATAATTTTTTTATTTTCGGATGATTACAGTTGAAAGAATTGAAGGAAAGACAGAAACAACAACTTAGACACAAAGCCTTGAAAAAAGGTTTGGACCCAGAAGCTTTAACAGGCAAATACCCAGTAGGTTTAATGCATATCTATTTCACTAATCTTCCATTTCATAGTAAATTGTTAACACTTATTAAAATTTTAACAGCCAAAAATTCAAGTCGCCTCCAAATATGAAAGACGTGTTGATACCCGCTCATATGATGACAAGAAGAAACTCTTCGAAGGTGTAAGTATAATTTCATATATAATATTTTATATCGAACAAATATATTTTAATTGAAATAAACGTACAAAGGGTTATATCACATTTTATGCTGAACAAAAGAACAAAATATGGACGAATCGACAAGATTTGTTTACGCAGCGTAAAAAAAGTAAGAAACAATGTTTCAAGTCAATGTTCAGTGTCACCCTTCAGTACTTACTTAATGTGTTTCTGTTGATGTTCATTGATGTTTTATTAGAAATTAGTTTAAATACGAGAACAAGTTTACAAGGCAGCATATTTTTATCTTACTAGTGTAACTGAAAATATTTTACAAATGAGAAATAGTCCGTAAAACAATCAGCTGCAATGAAATAGCCGTTCGATTGATTTTTCATATATAGAAATACATTTAATGTAAATCTTATTTGTTATGTACGTTAGGTTAGATTAGAGTTCAATTTCTGTTCGCTCGTGATTTTTGAAAAAAAATTTCAATTTCTATTTTCTAAAATGAAAATGAAAAAAAAAAACGACAATAAATCTGCAACTGTCTGATAATATCACAGTTAGTTTGTTGTAAATAGAAAACTTTTGAGAACAGCTCTCCATCTCAAAGCTTTCGCATTAAATAGAAAGCATTTCTGAAATTTGGTTTGAAATCTTTTGGCGCAGTCGCCCACCTAATTTTTTTACAATCATCTAGTTATGCATTATTGCAAAAATACTATTAAATAGCCGTTACTCCATTATTGATTTATTTTTAAAATTTCATACTTTTTAAAAGAAATAAAACAAATCAATAATGGATCAATGCTTTTTGTGAATTGATGCCAATCGAGACTAATGTCATATTTTTGGTTATCAATACATTGTGAAATCAAAGCTCCGTGGCGATCGATTAAGCTATAACTATGTTTAAAATGTATATTAAAACGATACTGTAATTTTATGTAAACCTGATTATAAGTAATCCTTTTTAATAACAATTACAATATATTTTTTAATTAAAATTTATTTTTGCACGATTTTATGTTAAATCCTTTTTTTGTGTACTAAAATTTAGGGATTAGACAAAATCAATCATGACATTATGGAAAAATCATGGAATGAAAGAAAAGACCAATACAGTGGACGTCAAAAAGGTAAAATTTGTAACATAAATTTCATTATGTTTCTGTAATTATTTATTTTTGTTCAAGTTTTGATATTTGTAGATAATTAAAATTATTGTAAATTAAAACACTTTAAAAAAATGATGTTCTACAAAAACGTGAAATTAAATTTTTTTTTGTATAATTTATTAAGCCAAACTTCCAAAATGGTTCGGTGAACGACCAGGTAAAAAAGGAGGTGACCCAGAAACACCTGAAGGCGAAGAAGATGTTAAACCCGAAGAAGAAGTACTTGATGAAGAAGAAGCTGGAGCAGAAGATGAAGAAGAAGCAGGTGAAGAGGAGGAGGGTGAAGATGTAAGTTTAATTATTAGAAAATAAATGTTAAAGAATTACTTTGAAATGATTCATTTTATTCCACTAGGATGACGAAGAGGAGGAGGAAGAAGAAGAAGAGGAAGAAGAATAAATATTCTATGATTCAAACTCTAATTCTTAAACATCGCATTATAATTAAGTGTAATTCATTTAATTTTAATTTATTATCATTTTATTTCTACATTATATTTTTAAATTGTACTTATAAAACCATTACTTAAATACAATTAATTTGTGCATAAAAACAAAAGCCAAAAATAAAGAAAAAAATGAAGAACAAATATAATTTTATAAACTAATAAAAAATTGCACATAAAACAAAAAAAAATAAATCATTTTCATTAAAACTATTGTTTTTTAATTTTATAATTTCAATTGTTTTTTTTAATTTTAATTATTTATCAATTATTACGAAAAGTTAGTAAATAAATATTCCATCGACCACCATAACACCTGGTACAACACCTGTGCACATAGTTTCGGAAAAATCTTTAACTCAATGTGGTGTCTTACCGTGGCCGATTTATGCATTGGTAGTGTCCTCTAGTTAAGTTTCTGTTCGATTTAATTTAATTTCAATGTTCCAAGTTCCAACAAATAATAAAAGCCTTATTTTTACCACGCAAAAAACAAACAATTTCCACCCTGTAAGGGTAAGGGCCATATCGACAAACCCAACTAAAATCGCAACTACAACTAAAGTGTCAGTTTTGGTATTTTTAAACCACATTAAATCGTCAGTTTTCAATGTAGAATAAAGTTGTAGTTGCAGATTTAGTCATGGATATCGGTGATTAAATTTACACTTACAATTGACGGTTAAAATTCGATGATAGATTTTTTTAAATCAATACGTTGTCAAATAATATTTTATTATAAAATGTTTTGAAACATTAACATAAATATGTATTTCAATTGTGTTCTTTATAAAAATTCTAAATAATTGGAAACTCTAAATAATTGTTAATCTTGCAAATCAATATTGTTTTATGTTGTATTTAAGTATTTTTTACTATAGTTACATTATTATTAATATTGCAATAAATTTTAATACATAATTACTGATTTCTAATTATTGCTGTGTTCGAAAAATTATAGTTTTGAATTACGTTTAAAAATACCATCAAAATCTCAACTAAATTCGTAGTTTTAATGTGGTTTAAAAATACCAGTTTTGAACATCAATTTCGAAAAAACTGTGGCTACAACTAAAAGTTGTAGTTGCGTCTGTCGATATGGCCCTAATAGCTTACCACACTAAAAAATTTTGATGTTTCTTAAAAAACTTTTTTTTCTACGATAGCATATTGAAAGTCTATTTTCATCACGCTTAATTCCCTGTGAAAATGGGTTCTTTTTCTACTACAGTGTAAAAAGAATAACAAATTGTAGTTGCTATGGTTTTTCATATAATTTTGCAAAGTTTTTTCAACAACGCAACCATGAAAAATTAGAATATGAATTTTTAATGTAATGTTGTCGATATCTAATTTTATAATTTATAGTAAATATCGAATATATATTACTATCATAGAAAAAATTACATTTCCTACACGAGATAAAAACGTTTTTCGTTCGTAAACATGTCTCACTCGACGCTAGCGCGTCTTGTGAACAAATGTTTATTCACGAAAAAACAATGTTTTTATCTCTTGTAAGAAAATATACTATTATACTTTCTATATATAATGAACTATTTTACGCTTAAAACATAACTTTTTCGACCTCTATTACTTTACGCCCTCTATTACTTTACGCCCTGGTATTATTACTTTACGTCCTCGTATTGTTACTTTATACCCCCTTTTGGTTACTTTACGTCCCCTTTTGGTTACTTTATGCCCCTTTTTGGTTACTTTACGCGCTCCTGTGGGAGAGTATAAAAAATGTTGTATGTACCACAGGCAGGCGGGACGAGGCTTAATTACGCCCTAGGCAAGAATAACATTTGACGCCCCTACCCACCTCTCCCCTCTACAGAGTTGGTTTGTTTTAAACAATTTGGTTTTAAATACTATTTAAAACAATGTTAAAAAAATTTTAAACAAAAATTGTATTTTTTAAAAACAGCAATGTTACTTATTTGCTTTCTAATAAGTTGTATAATGTCGTATCTTATCGTTTTTAATACATTTACACCTTACACGCCATTAAAATTTTGAGTTTTTTGAAATATTGGTACAAAAGTGCTGGCGGATCTGGTATTCGATTACCGACAAACGTTCGATGGAGAAGCACTTGCAATATCGTTTAATATCTAAATAAAAAAGTGGCAAATATGTGTCATTACTGTGAATCAAAAGGAACATCCTAATTCTGAAAAGAAAATTAAAGATTCGGTGCGAGATTTGTAAAATTAGGTAACATATTTCATCTCATTGATTTGACATTTCCATTACATTAATTTTTTAATAAAAAGTGTTTACAATATGTGTCACAACAACACATAGATACCTTTTAAGACGTAGTTTAACTACATGCGTTCTACATTCGTTCTAAGATGTTGATGAATGCTTTCTTTAAACTTTTTGGGATTGAACACCCCCGACAAAGGGGGCAAGACAAAGAAATCCCTCTTTGCATTATGTCACTATGACAGAGAGTGATCTCAACAGTTTGACTGTTTGCACAAACCGATTGACGTGTAAAATAGGAAAAAGAATATGATTGAGGCGTGATGGATCCGATTTCATATACTAACATTTTTTACCAAATAGTTAAGAGCCATTTTTTTTAAAGTTGGACTTTGTAGGAGCGAGTGATAGTTGATGCCTTCGATTTTCCTAAAATTTTCAGGATAAGCTAGTAGTACTGTGATAAGAACAAATGCAGTTTACCACCTCTTAAATCTGCCGCGTTTGACCTTGAATAGAGGTCAAAGTTTAAGATCACGGGTAAATCGTATAAATTATATGATCATTTTACTCCATAAAACCATATGAGTGACCCATAAAATTTCTTAGGAATATGGATTCTACTTGATACTAGGTTGGTGTTAGCATAAATAATTTGGTTGCCCATTAATGGCTTTTAGGGCCAAGGTCAGTCGAACATGTTGTTTTCGTTGCTTTTTGGCCTTATTATGTAGCTAAATATCTGGTAAGCCCATAGGTGACCCACAGCAATAACTCTTTCTCTCTCTCTCTCTCTCTCTCATCCCATGAAGGGATTTTGCCGTCTGTGCAATAAGCTTCCAATCATCTCGTTCCATGACCAGTTGACCCCAGTTTCGACATCCTATATCACGAAGGTCTTGGATGATGTCATCTCGCCAGCGTTGTCTAGGTCTTCCTCTGCGACTAACACCAGATGGTTGTTGTTGGGACGCTTTTTTTATCATTCTGTCTAATGGAGCCCTTTCTACATGACCAAACCATCTAATCCGGTTAGATTTAATGAATCCGATTACTAGACGAGGGATTAGCGTATTGAACTTTCGAAAACCTGTATAGTTAAACGGATTTGAATGCGGTTTTTTGCATTCGTCTCAGAAAGTCAATTAAAAAATTTGTTTGGTGTTTTGCAATCTTAGATCGGCTTTATTGCATTTCTGCAGCTAAAAAATGCATTTTTGTAAGTGCATTTTTTAGAATAATAATGTTTTTGGGGTCGCTGATCACGAATATGATGTCTAAAAAGTCATACCGTGGACCTGGAGGTCAGGGCGCCCTTACTATAAAGCTTCTCCTTGACTTTTGTCAAAATTTTCTATACAAAAGATCCAATATTTGTTATTGGGGGTTTTCGGGATCGCTGATCATCATTATGATATTTAAAAATGTACCTGACGTACCTGGGGATCATAGCGACCCGAATATGAAGATCATCTCTTGGAGTTTTCTTTAAATTTCTTATCAAAAGCATTAAAAATCTTTACTCGGGGGTTTTCGAGGTCGTTGATCATGAATATGAGGTTTAAAAATTCACCTAACGCACCTGGGGATATCAACGACCCGATAATGTAGATCATCTACTGGAGTTCTCTTTAAATTTTTTATGGATAACATTAAAAATTATTACTCGAGGGTTTTTGGGGTCGCTGATCATGATTATTATATTACAAAAATTATCTGACATACCTGGGGATCAGGAGGACTTGATTACTAAAATCATCTCCTGCAGCTTGTGTAAAATATAACACTGCATATACCCAGATAAAACAAAAGACGTCCCTCATGACGTCATTTGGGACATCATAAATGGCGTCCTGAATGATGTCCGTTTTTGGCTCAAACGGATCATTTTTTTAGGATGTCATTTTTTTAGGACGTCATTTTTCCAAAACAAAAATGAAATCTAAGGCGTCATTTCTTTTTTTTTCTTTGTTTATGGTTCATATCTAAATTATAATAGAAAAAGAATAACATAAATTAAAAAAAAATGACGTCCTAAAATTTTATTTTTGTTTTATATAATATATATATTTATATAATATAATTTTTATTAATATGATATAATTTTATAATATATAATATAATATACAGTTTATATAATATAATATAAATATAATACAGTTTTATATAATATAATATAAGCTTGTCAGATTTTTTTTGGAGGCATTCCGGGCCGGAAAATCCGGGTGATTTTTTTATAAATCCGGGCGAAATCCGGGCGACAAGTGTCAAAATTTCCATTTGAAAAGCCGAGCGAAATCCGGGCGAAATACAAAATTTTTAAAAATCGCACAGAAAAGAAGAAAACAAAAAGACTATGTTTTTTCATAAATAACCTTTGAAAACTCTTTATTGCTTTGAAATGTTGAAATATATTTTGTTAATAATATTTTTAATTCTGTTTATTACAGAAAGAGTTCTATGCTTAAATTGTCAACATTGTATTCAATCAATCTCCATCGAAGTCGATGACTGTCCACTCTCTTGAGTACCAAATAAACTATCAGCTCTCATTTTGTATTTTTCACTTCCAGCAACTTTTTGGAGAAAACCAGCATCTTCTTTTATTTTTGTATAAAACTCTGGACATGTCTCCTTCCAGTTGAATTTTACCATCAATTGTGCCCGAACGTTTTCCAGTGTCAATTTGCCTTTTTCTTTTGTCCAAATGTCATTGATGTGAGAAAATACGCGCTCAGTTGTCGTATTGGCCGCCGCTGGGATAACTAAACCAAACTTCACGATTTGCAGCAAACGATTGAACGAACGAGAGCACAATATATAAATTATAAAACGTTGAAATGATGTCAATTGTTTATATATTTTCATATGAAACATTGAAAATAACACGATTTAACATGTGAAACATATTTGAATAAGAAAGATACAGATTATTGAAATTTTGACTATAAAACGAATTAATATTATATATATATTAATATTATATATATATATATTTTTTTTTTCAATGAACAAATGTTGGAAAAATCCGGGCGATTTCCGGATTTTGTTTAGAAATCCGGGCGTCCGAACCGGGCGATTTTTCAGCCAAGTTTTACCAAAAAAAGCCGGGCGAGTCCGGCTTTAGCCGGGCGATCTGGCAAGCTTAATATAATATACAGGCACGTACTACCTATTTTTTAAACTTCTAAAATTATTTTTCAAAATATTTTAAATTTAATTTATTTTTAAATATTTTAGTTGACAAGGGTTATAAAAAAGTTTCTTTTTAATAAATTATTTTATAATAATAATATAATATAATAATATATAATAATAAATATTAATACCCTTAATAATAATTTTTTTAATAATAATTTTATAAATATTATTATTATTATTATTATAAATATTATTATAATATTATATTGTAATAATAATAAAAATTATTATTATTATATAATAATAACCGGGTAAGAAAACTCCGGGAGATGATATTAAAAATAAAGTCATTATAAGTCCCCGGTATGTCAGGAAAAACACCCGAGTTATGATTTTTAATGATTTTGATAAAAAAAATTAAGGAAACTCCAGTAGATGATCTACATAATCGGGTCGATATGATCCCCTGGTATGTCGGGTAAAGTTTTAAACATCATATTCGTGATCAGCGACCCCAAAAACCCTCGCCTCGAGTAGTGATTTTTAATGGTATCCATAAAAAATTTAAAGAAAACTCCAGTAGATGATCTACATTATCGGGTCGTTGATATCCCCAGGTGCGTTAGGTGAATTTTTAAACCTCATATTCATGATCAGCGACCTCGAAAACCCCCGAGTAAAGATTTTTAATGCTTTTGATAAGAAATTTAAAGAAAACTCCAGGAGATGATCTTCATAATTGGCTAGCTATGATCCCCAGGTACGTCAGGTACATTTTTGTACATTTTTAAAAATATCATAATGATGATCAGCGATCCAGAAAACCCCCAAATAACAAATATTGGATCTTTCCTAAAAGTCAAGGAGAATCTGTATAGTAAGGGCGCCCTGACCTCCTGGTTCACGGTATGACTTCTTAGACATCATATTCGTGATCAGCGACCCCAAAAACCCCTGAAAAATGAATTTGGGCTCGTTTCGGCTATTATTTACCGATTTATAATTTTTTTTTACTATTCTAAAAAATGCACTTACAAAAATGCATTTTTTAGCTGCAGAAATGCAATAAAGTCGATCTGGGTTTGCAAAACTCCAAACAAATTTTATAATTGAAAATCTGAATCGAATGCAAAAAATCGCATTCAAATCCGTTTAACTATACAGGTTTTCGAAAGAAAGTTCATACTTTTGTACGCTAATCCCTCGTCTATACATCGCAGCCTCCAAGAAGCTATCTGATTTCGTGATTTTTTCGGATTCTATACTGATTTTCAGCAACTTTACATGGACCATAAATTGTTCGTATCGGAGGAGGAAAATCAGTGTCCAGCTTTCACTTCCAAACGTAAGCACAGGTCAAATTAATGCTTTGTAAAGTGTGAGTTTACATGACCGCGAAAGATGTTTTGATCGCAGAAGTTTTGAGTATGCGTAGAAAACTCTGTATGCGGCAGAGACACGGGATTTGATATCCGCCTGCATGTCATTTTACGGTGTTATTACAGACCCGAGGTATTTGAAGTTTTCCACGCGTTCCACTTCATAGTCGCCAGTATCCAGATTTCCGGGAGGTATGTTCTTAGGTGTTGT